>JAKTTW010000014.1:0-208557 GCA_030560525.1 Diutina catenulata
CCAAATTTTTTCACTTCGCAACCACTCCACCATGATGTTACGCACCCTTGGAGCCCGGATGGGAGTCCGGCACGCGTTCCCGACGGCGTTCCCGGCGGCTGCCCGCACCCGCTGGGCACAGATGGCGCCCCTCGGTGTCCGCTACAACTCCACCGAGTCCCTCAAGGACAACTTGAAGGACAAGTTGCACCACGTCGAGGACGAGATCCTGGACAAGTTGATCGGCTTTGACCACCACCCGACGCTGGTGCCGCAGACGGACTTGACAGCCGACCAGCTTGGCTACTTGGACCTGATTGGGCTTGCCCAGGGGTGGGGTCCCACCGCCATGGTTGAGAAGTGGTTGGAGGTGGTCCATGTGTACACGGGGTTGCCGTGGTGGGCCACCATTGTGGTGGCGACGCTCGGGGTGCGGATGGCGATGTTCCCGCTCTACTCCAAGGCCCTGGCCAACGCCGCCAAGATGATCCCAGTCAAGCCCGAGTTGGACATGGTGATGGCGGAGATGAAACAGGCCCTGTCGCCCCAGGAGCAGTACAAGGCGATGAACCGCCGGAAACAGATCTTGAAGGAGCACGACATCCACATGCTGCACCAGATGTTGCCGGTGCTCCAGTTGCCGGTGGCCTACGGGTTCTTCCAGGCGCTCAGAAAGATGGGCAACGCCAACGTCGACGGGTTTGAGACCCAGGGTATTGCCTGGTTCCAGGACTTGACCCAGGTGGACCCCTACCTCGGGTTGCAGCTCGGGACTGCCGCCATCGTCATGTTGATGATCAAGATGGGTGGTGAGACCGGTGGCTCCACCATGCTGGCTCCCATCAAGAAGTTGATGATGGTGTTGCCGTTGGCGTCGATCTTCATCACCAAGTCGTTCTCCGCGGGTGTGGTGTTGTACTTTGCCGTCAACTCGGCGTTCTCGATGGTGCAGACCACGCTCTTGCGGTCGAACGGGTTCCGGAAGATGATGAAGTTGCCGCTCATGACCAAGCCCCCCGTGTTGGAGGGCGCGCCCAAGCAGCCCGAGACCATTTCCGAGTGGTACCAGAACTTCGTCAAGAAGCTGAAGGACCTGGCGGTCAAGCTGGCCCGCGAGACCAACACCAAGATGGAGGCGTTGCAGAAGAAGCGTGACGGGTCCACCGGCGGCTTTATCAAGCGCCACAAGAAGTAACTGTATATAGCTAACACAAGTATGAAGATAAGTGAAGTGGTGAGAGATTTCTGCGGGGGTGAATTGCAAGTGGTGGTGGTTGTTGACCATATTACTTCGTTTCCAGAATGACCCTATTCATACCCCTTTCCTCGTGTCCAGAATAACCCTGGTTTCTACCCCTTTTACACTGTTGGTCGTTTCACCACTCAGGTCGGTGAAGACCAATACTATCAAGGCATCCCTTACAATACTTTGACGAACCAGTGGTGTTTTGGTCGTTTCACCACTCAGGTCCGTGAGAACATGTATTTTTGGACGTTGCACGACTGAGGCAACGAAACGTAGACAAGCACGACAAACACAGGGGAAGTGTGTCCCGTTCTCCAGCCAGATTTAGCTGAAAAACAGTCAGGTATGACTGCTGAAGCCTTGCCACTTTCCTGGATCCTCTACACCAAACACCGATGAGTTCTCGATTCTGAAACTGTTTACAATGCGCGGGCTCCCAACGCAAGTGGCTGCAAAATTTAGACGAAGGGAGCAGAGTGTGACTATCATGGAGTGTAAGTACACGTCTTGTCCCACGTAAATATCACCAATGTCCTCCTCTACCAACCTGTCTGCCGTGCAACCGAACAACGTTGAAGCGCCCTCATCCTCTTCGCTCCTTGCCCACGATTTTCGGACTGGTGTCCCTGAGGGGCCTGCTGCCGACAGTAGCCTTCCCGCATTGAATGAATTGCTCCAACCTCCAAGCTGGGGCATGGATATCGGTCTTTTTTTGAACACGGTGTCCTACCAGGCTGATCTCCCAGCCCAAGCGGAGTCCGTCCGCCAACGCCTCATTCCATTCCGGAACCTTTCCACAAGCAAAGGCTACATCTTGTTTCCCAACTGCCAACCCGTCGGATGTTTGAACAAGGAAGGTCACTTGTTCGTTGTCACCGTGGATCGAATTCTTTTGTTGCGGAACGACGATGGTGTGGTTGTCATTGAAGTTACGTTCAAGGGATCTCATGAATTAAGGGACGGCAACTACATTGGAGTTTCCACTGATTATGCTTTTGAAAAGCTTGGTGAATTCCTTGGTAGTGTTTAGTAAAGTTTGTATCAAATTGTAGTTTGCTACGGAGATCATTCTCAACTCACCAGGTTGAGCATGAGTCCACCGCACAGGGCATGAGCAAGTGAAATAAATATCCTCCAACCCCTTGTAACAGACCTTGCTATCATGGAAGGCTTTGAGCGCCCTACTGGCATCGATGGCCTTGGTTCACCCATGCCGTCTATCTGGGAATGCAACCGAGAGAATGGGGAGTGCGCTGGCCTTGGTCGCTGGCCTTGCATTCGGAGGTGCTCTGAGAAACAGAATGTACAGCTTTTCAAAACATGCCCTACTCGGAGACGGCTTCCGCGCAACGAGTGTACATCCTTCGAGATTGCCCCGTTTCCCCAAGCGGCCAACTGTCTCCGTCGTGGTACTAACGATTTTCACCGGGCCCGGTTGTGCGCGTACTTGGTCAAGGCCAAGGTGGCCTATCGTGACCATCTTGACGAGGCTTTAGGGCATGGTTTTTCGCAGCCATTGGGCCGGGAGGACTACTTTAAAAAACGCTACTGGCAGCGGTTCCTTTTGCGGAGCCGCAACGACTTCCTCGCGGAGTACTGGCGGCAAGCTCACCAGCTGGAGACAATCCCCGTGAGACGAGACGAAATCGCCTTGTGGGACGAGTGGCAAAACTCTGCGCACGGTGATGTGATAGACACCTACAGACACAGGTGTCGCAAGAAGATTCCCTGGGCCGGCAAACAGGGAAATAGGCTTCGGCGTTTCTGTGGAATAGTAGTTCCTGACATCGTCGACGCAATTGAGGGGTACCGGACGTTGAGTGCTTTTTCCTCTGGATATTGTACAACTCACATCATGAGAACGTGTGCGGTATGCCTGTTGTGGGATGTCAACGGTGAGGCTGCCCACGACTGTGTCAGTGGCGAGGTGTTGCCGATATCCGAGTGTAAAGGCGGCTACAGAGTGCCAGTACATACATGTCAAATGGGCAAGACGGAGTATGTACACCAGATGGAGCTCTTGGAGCTCACTCACAAGTTTTTCTGGCGGATTCTTCGGGGAAAACACACAGCGAAGTTTTGAATGAGACGAGTAAACACCATAGCGTAGAATTGTATCAGCGGGCCGTAAGGTGCGCCGGTTGCCATCCCGACCTACTTATCTATTTCATCGACCTTTTTCTTAATTATGGATTGCTTTTGCAACCGTGCTTTTGCAACCGCACATCGACAATGGTGTCAGGTACGAGAGAGGGTTGCGAACATGGGAAAGGTGACGATCAGGAGACCACCTTGCAATCCCATCCCCCCTGTTGCTCATCGTCCCTCGCTTTTTTCCTTCTCCTGTTGATCCCCCCTCTCTAGTGCATGTACTTGCCCTTCCCAATTGGGAAAAGGATCGACCAATTTAGACAAGTTTGACTGCAACGGGGAAAAGAATAGAAGGCCTATATAAACGGCGTCCCGCCACCCGTCCCCGCAAATTACCACCTCCAAACCGTCGTTCGAGCTGAAACCTGCGTGGGCCAACATGACACCCGTCAACCCCCGTCAATCCCCGTCACCCGCCAGTGGCACGACTTTGCAAGGGGCGAATCTGGGCACCTCAGGTACCTAGTTACGACCCTGCCGCGTCCGTTGCGTGACTGGCAATGGGGCAGCTCCTCACAGTGGCCCGACACCAGCGAGGCTCAACCGCCCCTCTCGTGATGAATCCCAGGGGGTGGCGTGGTGAGACACCAAACCATTGTCATTTACGAAAGATTACACTAAACTTGAACCCTGGGGACCCTATCCCTGATCTCTGCGCAAGATTGCACCCACAGCAACCAACACCGTTCGCACTGCAAGGGGGCCCAGCGGCGAACAAACCGGGTGTTTGCTCGCTTGGCTGCCGCGCACTGCCCCTTAGCAACAATCTAGACGATAAGCTTTGAGGCGGAACCCTCGACCACCAAAGCCAGGTTCCATTTTGTGAATGCTATTTTTGTCCCGGCTTGGCACTCGGCTAGCCGTCAGTTTCACCCCTACGCCTAAGCCCCGGGTCATCGCATCTTCGTGACATCTTGCCGTGATGCCGGTGTCTACGTTTGGTGTCAATTACACATTGACACAACAACATTCTCGAGTTGCTTCGGATCCACGCCCGTGTGTTGCTGTTGTGGCCTATTCTGGCGGAGGCCCCTACCACAACACTGAAAAAATTGCGCATTGCTTTTTGCTTATGTCAGCAGGTAGGGGGTGAAATCCGGTGGATCGCGAGGCTCTGGCCGACAACAACGGGGGTGGCGGGGCTTACGCGGGTCCGAGGGGGGCGCGGTGGCCATCCGCGAGGCTCGTAGTGTCGGGGGGCCGTCACATGGCCCATGTGACCCGCCATCGCCGCTCGGATTTTAGAGGCGACCATGTGCTGCGGAATTAACAACGACATCGGGTCCGGATTAAACCCAAAGTTCGCGGGGCTCCTTGCGGGCGGTGAAACGACGGGTTACAGAACGCCTCGCCCCTTGATCCATTGTCGATCGCTAAACTCCCAACACCAAATCGCTACCTGCCCCCAACTCAGCTCATCCTCTGCACTCTCTCCCCCACCACCCTCCAAATCCACTCTCACGTCTCTACCACCACTTCCGTGCGTCCCACGGCATTAACCGTCGGCAGCTCGTCTCCGGTTCGCGGCCCTGGGCCTCCCGTTGCGAGCCCGCGACTCACTCTGATTATGTACATTATCGCGCTGTGCGCACTGCAGTCTGCATGTAATCACACGGTTGCCAGGTTGTGACCACAGGCTCCCGCAGGGCCCACGAGGCATTGGGCTCGCCACACGCCGCAAAACCCGTAGCCCACGGCGAAAACCCGTCCGCTAGGCATCTCTCTCGCCCCTCCAGCAGCCCCCAGCGGCCCTCGGGCCCCCCGCGCCTATTATTGCCCCGTACATCTGCATTAAACTTTGATGTCCATTAACGCACGCTGTACGCAGGGCTAACCCACGAAAATATTGTGTTTAGCCCAATATATACCGGGCTCGTGCCATCGGAGGCTACCGAATCGAATCCTCGCTGTGTGTGCCGTGCCATGAAGTTCCGCCAACTACTACGCAAGGCCCTGGGCACGTGGACCCCGGCCACCCCGGTCCCGTCCCTGCCGGTGACCCCGTTGGCACTGCCGCGACTGGACGTCGACTCGTCGCTGCCCGCGCTGGCCCAGCTGGCGGCTGTGTTCAGTCCCAGGGGCCCCGGAGGCAAGTGCCGTGTGTGCTTGCTGCGGTTTGACCCGCTGTTTGCCGGCGACGACTCGCACCGGCTCGAGTGCGGGTGCACCTACCACCTGGAGTGCCTCCTGGAGATGTTCCAGGTGGACCACCCGCGGTGTGTGTGTGGGTTCTCGCTTGTGGGCTCGCTGGTGTCGGCTAGTGTGCTGTGCGAGCTGTTTTCCGCCCCCGACCCTGTGCTGACGCTGTTCATCCACTTGCCCGAGCGGCTGGAGGCCCTGGTTGCCTCGGTGCCCGACGACGAGTGTCCCGAGCTCGAGCGGCTCTACCGCCCCCAGGTGGCGATGTCCGAGTACACCCCCACCCCCCACGAGCCCACCCAGGTGGTTGTGTCCGTCAAGGCCCCCGCGGTGTACGACACGCTTGTGCAGGCGACCCACCACCTGACGATGGCGTTTGCCCGGCTGTTGGCCCTGGCTGCGCTGCGCACGCTGCCGCTGAAACCCACCCAGTTCACCGCCAAGCTCCAGGAGTTTGCCAACTACCTCTCCGAGCACGACGACGCCGAGCTGGTGGCGCTGTCGGCCCTCGCACCCACCGGGCTCGGGCTCGGGGTGGCCGACAACCTCTCCGAGCTCGCGTTGACCCCCCACACCTCGCACTGTGAGCGACCAGCGCTGCTCGTCGAGCAGGAGGTGTGCCACTTTGCGCACTGGCGGCTGTTGGCCACCGCGCCCGAGCTGTTGGTGTGCTTTGACTACGTGGACATTTCCACCACCCACGGGGCGCTGTTTGACCCCATTGTGGGGTATCTCTTTGCCAACTGCATTGTGTTTGTCCAGAACGCGCTGGTGATTGGCCAGGTGTTGATGGAGGACATCGTTGCCGTGGCTGCGCACACCACCCAGTTGACGCTCTCGCTCCGCCGCGACGAGCTCCCCGAGATCATTGTCGAGCTGCACCCGGTGGCCATTGTCAAGTGGGAGATCCTCATAGGCCAGGCCCGCGCCCGCCACCACATCGACCCCGTCCCGGTCAAGCAGCTCACCACCAACGCCTGGGACCAGCACCCGGGCGTGTTTGACGCGTGGGCGCTGCCCGAGCTCGAGGCGTTTGCCGAGGGCGTGGTGCTGTCGGCCCCGATGGCGCCCGAGACCCTCGTGGACGCGGTGCCCGCCCGCGAGCCCGTGGCCCTCAACCTCGTGCTCTGTTTCTCGGTGGTCAACAACTCGGGCATGGCCAACGACGAGTACCGCGGCTGGCTAGTCAAGGTGTTGGAGCACGCGCTTGCCAAGCTCCGACCCGACGACACCCTCGCCTTGGTGGTGGTGTCCTCCGCGGGCGGGTCGTTTGTGGGCTCGGCGCCCGCGTCGTGGGACGGGTGGGCCACCTTCAGCAACGAGCTCGAGGTGGAGACCTCCGACTCCGTGCTGGCGCTGGACGAGTTCGCCATGGTGCTCGCCAAGCTCCACAGCTTGTACCCGTTCATTCCCGACAAAAACACCCGGGCCAACAAGGTGATGGTGGTGCTGCTGAACCGGTGCGCCGGCCACGGGGTCTCCGACGCCATGCGCCGGCGCGTGGCTGCGCTCGAGAAGCTCTCGATGACGGTGGTGCGCGTGGGCAGCCACTGCGAGGCCCTGACCGCGCTCTCGCGGGTGTTGGCCCAGCCCATCGACTACAGCGACCAGCTCCGGGTGCTGTTTGCCCAGCACTTGTTGCGGTTTGACGACTACGATGCGTTTGACTACGAGCTCGGGCAGTTGCTCGAGCAGTTCCAGCTGGTGGTGGTGCCGGTGCTCCGGTTGGAGCTCGAGCCGAGCGCGCTCACCGAGTTCAAGCACTTTGAGGTGAACGGCGAGCTCCGCCCGGTGCTGGCGCAGAAGATCACCGTGGTGGTCAAGGACATTGTCCCCGGCTCCGAGCGCAACATCATGTTTGACTTGGAGCTGATTCTGGAGCTGACGGCTCCGCGGTTCACCTACCGGGTGCAGACCGCGGCCACCGACGAGGCCCGGGTGTTTTACTCGCGCGGGGTCGACGGGCGGCTGCGCGAGTTTGTCAAGCGCTCGGGCGAGCTCTCGGTGCTCTACTGGTTGCACCAGGCGCTCCAGGTGGACCTGGCCCGCAGACACCAGCTCGTCAAGCTGGCGGTGTCGCTGCTCTACCTGGTGATTGCCTCGCACTGGGGCTACACGCCGGCGCTGGAGCCCAGCGACACCGACTCGTTTGAGACGGCGACGCTGCTGTTGTGGGCCCTTCATACCCGTGCCAAGGGGGCACACGACCCGCTCGACAACTACTTTGCGGGTCTTCTCCGCGAGCTCAAGATCATTTCTGCTGGGTACGAGGAGAACTGCCGCCACGCCGACGCCAAGGGGTGCGACGTGGCGTTTTCGTTGATGTAACTAGGCGACTGAGTCTGCCGGGTTCTATTTCGTTACGATTTCATGATTACAGGTAATACAGGTTAGGTTAGAAGAGAGTGTGGTAGAAGATTGGGCGTAGAAATTAGGAGAGCGTGGAAAATAGGAGAGCGAAGAAATTAGGAGAGCGTGGTTAGAAAATAGTAAGACCAGTGTGGTTAGCTGATACTGGTTTCATGTTGCAACAGCATGTTAGCAGCCATGTACCCGCGTTTGTTCTGCTTGCAGCCATTGTGCCCACGATTGCTCCGTTTGCAGCCATTGTCCGTACCATTTTGCAGCCATTCCATCAAAAATTTCTTTTGCTGGAATTTTCACTAGCCGGTTTGGTCTACGGGAGCCTATTCCGACAGCGCTGCTCGTCTACGTTGCCTTCGCAACCCGGTGCATTGCAGCCGTTGCCTTACGGTTTGCATCCGCCCATGCTTATTCCGTTCGCTTTCATGTGGTTTGGGACGCCTGTATTTTTTGCAGCCATCTCGATCGGGATTATTACTGTCGGTTCCGGAGCGATAAGCTGAGGTGTGTGTCCCCACCAGGCCTTGGCACCCGTGGTGGCATCTACTGTGGTCAGGGGCGCAGTGGCATCGCTGTACCACCGACACGGTGGCCGCTTTGGGAAGCGACATACGCGACCAGGTGCATATAACGGTTCCACCTACGAGAAACAGCACGCGTGACGCGCGTCGCGGGACCTGGCGGGCCAGGAGGGCCCCGCGTGACCGTTGGGTCGGTCTCGACCCACGGCTTTGTGTTCCATCTCGACCGTTATGTACGACGCCGCCAGCGATTTAAGCTTTAGGCTATGTGCAGGCTGAGGGTTTTTGCCGTCACAGCTCATCACATGGCTTTCTCGTATCCAGCGATGGCGCGCCCAATTTGCCGGAATAGACGTGGGACAAAACCGTAAGCTGGCGGGGGTTAATGTGCGAGGGCTTCTGGGGCCTAGCAGAGACAAGCACTCCAGCGTTCCGTGCTCCTACGTTGCTCCGCAGCGCTGTAGAGATGAATCACGCAGTGGTCCATGCGTTTACCGGTTATCATGCATTGAGTGAATAAGTGATCGGTGGTGCATGGACAATCCGATAGACACGAGGCGGGAGCGGCTGTTTGCTGCTGGGCGGGCTCGAGCACGGGACCGGGGTCTGGTGTGCCCATGCCAGATGCAGTGTTTGCGATTTTCACACGCCAATTTAGGTGGGGCCAACGTGTCTGCGCGTGGTTGCGATGGTTGACGCGTGTGCTGATGAAATTTACATATTTTAGCGGGATATAGGCCGAAGCATCCGTCGTGCGTAGCCGCTGGTCTGGGGGGCGGCGGTGCAGGCGCTGGGCATGACGTAAAGCAGATGGTCATGTGGTCGTTTGGTGGCAGGGGTGGTGGAAGGAGTTATGGTGTCACCGGATGTCGTGACGTCATAGCTCGTAATGTCGTTGTGGGTAGAGCTACCCAAGATTGTAGTGGGGTGGTACACAGAGCTTTGGGTTGGGGTAGCAGGTCATTCTGGGGCAGTGGGTATTCATCAGGCCACCTTACCACTCAACAAAGGGTTAGAGAAATCCTTCTCAATTGTTACTTCCCGTAGTTCGATTCTCCATCATTTCAGTAGGCGTGTAGAGGGAGAGGGCACTAATCGGTTACCGATAACATTAGAAAGAGCAAACCCTTGAAACCCCTCCATTGCTTGTCCCAAAATCCTCTATTGCTCGTCCCAAAACCGTCCTGATTTTAACCCCATATTTCGATTTAGCAAATCATCGCGTTCAGCCTTGCGCGTCGCCAAATCAGGCAGCAAGCCTCCCGCACGGTGCTGTTGACTTTACGATAGCCGAGGCTTCACTGACTGGCGACCCTCACGATAGATCTCCCCATTCAGGTTCAGCCAGCATTTGCACGCATAATCACAAGCAGGGGAAGACACAGGCCAGTAAAGTTCGCCACGGAAGAGACAAAAGCTTATAGCTTACGAGGTTGCTCTCAAATAAGCTCTTGTGGCCTTACTCGGCCGTAGTCTTGCTCCTTCGTAGCCTTGCTCGACCATTCTGAGCTGACACCCGCGCTTGCAACCCTTCCGCATTGGGACACTCCGCATATTCGTCGCTAAAAATGGCAACGAGGCAAGAAGAACACCCACGAAAAAAGGCAACGAACTACGATTTTTTGAAAGAAAAAAGCCCTACTAGGTAAAGTGGCACCGCTAAAAAAAGCCTACGCCCCAACTTTGCCACGTTTCCCGTCCTCCAGCCTCACATTCCGCGCCCGCTGGCTGCAAATCTCAATTAACGACGACGTGCATATAGCCCGGGCTGGCTAATTAAGGGGTTGTCAGGTCCCAGAAGGTGAGTATATAGCAAGCGTGGTTCCTGGCCTTTTGTAGCATCCGCAATGAGACCGTTCTGGCTATTTGCCCTAGGAGTATTGGCAGTGAACGGCGGCTTGGACGATGTCGTCGAGCCAAAAAAGACCACGGTCGACACCACAAAACGGCCCGACATCACGCTGACGGTGATGGAGACGGAGACAGCTGAGCCTCCGGAGCCCACCACCACCAAGGAAAAGACCACTGAGGAGGAGAAAACCACGGAAAAGGAGAAAACCACAGAGGAGAAAGAAACCACGGTGGAGGAAAAGACCGAGGAGGAGGACACCCCGAAGGACCAGATCACGACCACGGTCACCACGTCCTCCAAGAAGGACAACGGCGAAATCCTCACCACCACGGTGTACCCGCTGTCGCTGAAGGGCCCCCAGGTGGTCACGGTGTTTGCCAACCCCGAGGAGGAGCTGTCCACCACGGACGAGCCCTCCTACATCACCATCACGGGCACCCGGGTGTCGGAGGTGGAGAGCGTGCAAACCATTGTCACCGAGGGCGACACCACCTACCCCGTCACCACCATCAACGGGCGGGTGATCACCTTGGTCGATGTGACGGTGGACTCGCTGCGGGCCGCCGCAGGCAAGACCACGGGAGGCGTGGTGTCGTATGTGCAGACGGTGATTGACGGTCACACCTCCCACTACGCCACCACAATTCTTCTGACGCGCACGGGCAAGGTGACGGCACACCCCTACGAGACATTGCAGGCGGTGACCATGACCAGTGACGGCAACATCATTGTCGTCACCAAGAAAACCACCGTGACCCCGACCAACAACTGGGGCACGGTGTGGGACAGCTCGGTGTACATTCTCACCCGGTCCGATGGCAGCCAGGAGACGTTTGTGTTGCTGTCGACGTCGTCCGGGATTCCCACTGCGGACGGTGGGAACTCGCTGAACGCGGCGGGTCCGGGTCGGGTGGTGCCTTGGCACGGGGTTGGTGGCGCTGTCGCCGCCATTGTTGCGCTTGCGCTTATGGTATAGGCCAGGGGTCACTGCATTTTCAATTCTTGTATAGCATTAATGGGATAGTATTAGAGTTACGGAGAAGGTTCTAGTTGCAGTGTGGTTGGAGTCATTACGGTGATTTAGGTTTGATGGTGGGTTTAGGTAGTGTATGGTTGGAGTATGGTTGAAGTGATTGATTTAGATTTGGTGGTGGGTTCAGTTGGTGCAGTTTGGTTTGAGTGATTAGGTTGATTAAGGTTTGGTTTTGGTAGTGGGTTTAGTGGTGGGATTAGGTGGCGATGTTAGTTGTCAAGGTTGCGACGGTAGGATTACTAAGGCTCGTGTAGGTCACGAGGGTCACGATAGATTGTAGCGGGCTGAAAAATCACCGAGAGATGTATCAAAGACACATTTGAGACAATAGAAAACCAAGAAACGGAGCGTGCGAAGATCATGTGCCGAGAAGATCTGTGGGGGCCGCATGGTGAGGGGCTCGATGGCGTGTTTTTCGCTTATACGGGTTCGGTGCGCTTTGTGTCCTGTTCCAGGCTGTAGTTCTGACCTGTTCAGGCAGTAAGCCTCGCGGGCTCAGCTGATAGCCGTTTCCCTACAGTTCCATGGCGTGATCCCCTGTGACTTTGACCGTTGGCGGTCTCTGACTAATCCGTTGACTAATCGGTCAGCCAACTGACACTCGTAGATTCGTATTGTTTGTCATCACCACTAGTGTGACTACTCGAAGCTAATCCCAAAGCTTATCCCGGTCATCTGTCGGGCTAAAGGATGTGTACGTACTAGGAAGTATCAAAGGAGGGGACGGGTTGGCATTAGCACCGATCGGCGGGGAAGCGGGGCAATATGGGGGTGTCATCGGAGTTTGCCAAGACCCCGCGGCTGCAAAAAGCGTCCTCGTTTCTGGCGCCAATACTCCCAGCGAGCCGAGTCCGAACCGAGGACGTCCCTCCAGCTTGGCGGCTACTGCCTCCAGCCGTCGGAAGCAGGTGTCTGCACCCTCGAACAATATTCCCCGACCGAGCAAAGCCTCGGTAGATGGTTACTGGAGATGGCGAAAAATAATCGGGGCTTGGCGGATGACCGAGACAAGGGAGCGAGTACGAGCCTACAACGCCGACGCCACCGCCCCCCGACGGGCCCCAGCGGCAGTCTCGGCCCCGTTGCCAGCAGCCATCGCGCAAGATGCTTACGCACCCGGGGTGGGTAATTAAAAAATAAATGCGGGTTTGCTGTTCGACACCTGTACCGATGGGGACTGGGCCTAGATTCGTGCATACAATCACATGTGTTGCTGGATCACGATGAATCACCGCTGACACCGCCAAAACTATATATATCCAGGGGTCCCCGGGACAACCACCACTGTTATCATGCCCTGCTGCCGCTGCCCTGCCAAGACTCACATCAAGACCCACATCGGAGAGGGTCGCACCAGTCTCTTCTGTGCCAACTGCAACACCACTTGCAAGACCCGGTTGAACTAGTGGGACGGCGTTGACGTGGTTCGATCCGGACTAGTTGCTAGTCGCGTTGATTTACGAGCCGCCGCCCACTTACGACTGACGATGACACGACACTCACGAACACTGACACACGACGTCCCCCGGACGTCCACGAGACACTAATCGCCCTAATCCCGTTACGCTTCCGATGCGATGGGCTTCGTTACTTTCTGCTTCGAGCAGCTGGTGCCCGATGACTCATCACTGCACATTAATGGATACCATATAGACTATAATGTAATTATTTTTTGCCAAGACCGCCAACGTACAAAGCCAGAGTGGCTAGACCCCAACCGTCATCAGATGTTCGCTGTACGCTATTACTAGCGCGTGCAGCACGGCACATAACTCCCGATGGATTTTGCTTAGTCGCGAGCAACTCGCGGGCTCAGTTGCGGGATGAGATCATCGCACCGGGACCGCTGCCGTTTTCGCTGCGGGTGCTACCAAGGTGAGCAACACCGAGAAGGGCCCGTTGCTCCGCGGGTGGTCCGGTTGACGTCATGGCCGCGGCGAATAAACTTTGGCAATCGCCGAGCCTCCGCTCGTCCCGACCCCTATTACACGGAGTTAGCCTAGTTGGGAACTACCTCCTATCGCGTGTCCTATCGCGTGGCCAAGTTCCCCTATTTTCGTAATTCACAAAAACACGTAGCTAGCCATTATCACATGACCCCACGACCGTAGCTACCCCATCTCTGTCACCTGCCTCTCTCGTCTCGTGCGGCTTCGCTTGCCGACGTTTCGCGCGCGGTTACGACCACCGGCCCTCCACACCACGACCATGAACGGGAGCATGGCAGGCCACACCAGCGGCCAACTGCCGTCTCTCGCGGCGATCCGCCACATCCAGCGGCTGTGGGAGTACGAGCGCGAGCCGTTCATGCACAACACCCAGCGGCTGATGGCGCTAGCGGAGTACGAGCTCACTCCTCCCAGCAAACACCACCCGAAGCTCGTCCACGAGCCCATCCGCCAGCAGTTGATCGATGCAATGAAGACGGTGTACCTCCGGCTGCTGGTGCTCTTCTGTATTGACGTCGAGCTGTGGGAAATGCAACGCAACGGCGGGCTGATCCTCGAGCTCGGGCTCGCGATCTACGACCCCCGGGGCCAGCAGCGGGCGATCATGCCTCATGTCAAGACGTTCCACATCATCATCCACGAGAACGCCGCCAAACGCAACGGCAAGTTTGTTCCTGACGCCAAAGACTTTTTCATGGGCAAAGAGCTGATCGAGATGCACCAGAACGACGCGGTGGCGTTTGTCCAGGGGCTTATCGACTACTATTTCCACTTGAAGTGGCCGTGCCACCTTGTGGGCCACGCCTTGTCCAACGACATCCGCTACTTCAACCAGTTGGGCCTTCGGTTGCCCGATAACGTGCCCACGTTGGACTCGCAGACGCTTTTTGCGCTAGGAAGACCCAAAAACAGCCAGACAAACCTACGCATGGCCCTCCAGGAGCTGAGCTTGTTGGCTGGGTACATGCACAACGGCGCCAACGACGCCTATTTCACGATGATGTTGCTTTTCAAGTTGTGTGACCCGGAGATCCGCCGGATGCTCCGGTGGGACGAGTGGAACCCGCCTGTGAACGCGCTGCGAGGCAAGAGACACCTGGAGAAGGCGCTCAAGCGCGAGATCATGGGCCCCAACGCCGTGGACGACGCCTTCCGCTACGCATTTCCCGACCCGCAGTTTGTGTTTGCCAAGAGTAATGGCGAGGAGATCGCAGACGAGCTCGCAGCGGTGGAGATCGAGCCCAAGACGGCGAAGAAACTGCGCGAACTGACTCCCGAGACGAAAGGGAACAGGAAGCCGCGACAGTCCCGGGAGCTGACGCCCGAGACACGCAACGAGGACAACGACAGACGCATGCAAAAGCGGGGACGGGGTGGGAAGCGTGGCCGGCGCAGCCGCTGGTCCACTCCGTCAAATTACCCTGCGCCCGACCCGCCTGTGCTCGAACAATTAGACTAGACTATAGAGAAGCCAGATCTAGACGATTCTGGCCCGTGAATACAATGGTAATCTTGACAGCTCCCAATGCGGTATAATCAATGCAGAGAACATTCTATTCTGTCTCAGAACCTGTCCCGGGGGTATGGCCGCTTTAGGCAGTTTGCAACCTACAATCTCTCAAACAAGTCGTTTACTAATTCCATTACTCTATCATTACCATTCCTGCGCCTTCAACCCGTAGGCCAGCTTCTTGGAGCCGCGGATGGGCTTGACCAAGTGGGAGCCGCCCTCGAGGAACGAGAACTTGTCGCGTCTCTTGGCCTCGTAGGCGGCAATGTCGGCCTCCTTCTGCAAAGTAAGCCCAATGTCATCAAGCCCGTTGATGAGACAGTGCTTTCTAAACGCCTCGACGTCAAAGTGGTCCACCAACACCTCGTTGGTGTCGGCGTCGAGGATCTGCTGCTTGGGCAAGTCGATGGTGAGCTTGTGGCCCTGCTCAACCACAGGCACCAACTTCTGGGTGATCACCTCCTGGGGGATCCGGATGGGCAACAACCCGTTCTTGAACGAGTTGTTGTAGAAAATGTCACCAAAAGTGGGAGCAATCATCAGACGGATCCCAAAGTCCTTGAGCGCCCAGGGAGCGTGCTCACGCGACGACCCGCAACCGAAGTTGTCCCCGGTGATCAACAAGATCTCCAGCTCGGGCTGGGTGTTGAGAATGAAGTCGGTGGGCACGTCCTTGCCGTCCACCTGGTTGAACCGCCACTCGTAGAACAACCCGTTCTTGAGACCAGTGCGCTTGATGGTCTTCAAGAACTGCTTGGGAATGATGGCGTCGGTGTCGACGTTGGCCTTGTCGAGCACCGCAGTCACACCGGTGACCACAGTGAAGGGGTCCATGCCAGCACCGCCAGCGGCAGCAGCCAGCTGCACGGGGATGTCGTCCACCCGCTCCTCCACAGCAGGGGTCAGCTCGTCAAGCGGCTCCTTCTCGTGCTCGTACACAGCGTCCTGCAACGCCTTGTCCTCCTCCGCCAGCACCGAGATCGCGGGCTCGTCCGAGGTGTTGTACTTCCAGTTGCGGATGTCAACAAAGTGGCCAGCAATGGCAGCGGCAGCAGCCATCGCGGGCGACATCAAGTGGGTACGCGACTTGGCACCCTGGCGGCCCTCGAAGTTACGGTTGGAAGTGGACGCACAACGCTCCTGGGGGTCCAAGATGTCGGGGTTCATACCAAGACACATCGAGCACCCAGCCTCACGCCACTCGAAACCGGCAGCGGTGAAGATCTTGTCGAGGCCCTCCTTCTCGGCCTGGGCCTTGACCAACCCGGAACCAGGCACCACAAGCACCTGCTTGACGGTGTCGGCCTTCTTGTGGCCCTTGCACACCTTGGCGGCAGCACGCAAGTCCTCGATCCGCGAGTTGGTGCACGAGCCAATGAACGCCTTGTCAATGGTGATCTCCTGGAGGGGAGTGTTGGGGGTCAACCCCTGGTAGGACAAAGCCCGCTCGATGGCGGCCTTCTTGCCGGCATCGTCGGTCTTGGCGGGGTCGGGCACAGCACCGGTGATGGGGAGGGCGTCCTGGGGCGAGTTACCCCAGGTGATGGTGGGGACGATGTCCGAGGCCTTGATCTTGATGTCGTAGTCAAAGTGGGCCCCCTCGTCGGAGTAGAGGGACTTCCAGTAGGACACAGCCTTGTCCCACTCGGCCCCGGAGGGAGCGAGAGGACGACCCTTGATGTACTCGAAAGTGGTGTTGTCGGGGGCAATCATACCAGCACGGGCACCGGCCTCGATCGACATGTTGCAAATGGACATACGGGCCTCCATCGAAAGGTTCTCAATGGCCTTCCCGGCAAACTCAATGACACACCCAGTACCACCAGCAGTGCCAATGACACCAATCACGTGGAGCACAAGGTCCTTGGAGGTGATCCCCTCGGCAAGGTCGCCCTCAACCGAGATGCGCATGTTCTTCAGCTTGGCCTGGATAAGGCACTGGGTCGCCAAAACGTGCTCGACCTCAGAGGTACCAATACCGAAGGCAAGGGCACCGAAGGCACCGTGGGTCGAGGTGTGCGAGTCACCGCACACCACGGTGGTGCCGGGCAAGGTGAACCCCTGCTCGGGCCCGATGACGTGGACAATGCCCTGACGGGGGTCGTCCATGCCAAAGAAGGGCACGTTGAACTTTTTCACGTTGTCAATCAAGGTGGTCACCTGGAGCTTGGAGTCGGGCTGCTCAATGAACAGGGCCACGTCCTTCATGTTGGCACGCAGAATGGTGGGAATGTTGTGGTCCAACGTCAGGATCACGCAGTCGGTACGGCGGACCTTGCGGCCAGCGTTGGCAAGCCCCTCGAAAGCCTGGGGCGAGGTGACCTCGTGGACCAAGTGGCGGTCGATGAAGATCAAGTACGAGGAGTCGTCCTTGGTGACGATGTGGTCCTCAAACACCTTGTCGTAAAGAGTCTTGGCCATGGTGGATGTAGACTAGATAGTTGCGGGCGTCCACACTTTATAAGATTTTTTCAGCTCGGGGTAGCCGCTCCTGCACAGACAAACTCGCCGGTAGCGGCCCGGAACCGGCGCTGCCGCGGCAGCCAATGGCAGCCCCGCGGAAACCAAGCGGGGCGCCTATAGCCGAAAGTTGGTGAGGGTGCGGGATGGCGAGGTTGGCGGCATCGGTGCATATGCGCGGCGCGCCGTGGGCCCACAATTGGCCGGGTTAGGGCTTAAAGGTGGCCGTTAGGCCTGGCCGGTCTTGTGGTTACGGGCCCCGGATGACTCATGACAGCGGTAAAGGCCGTGGCCCGGTCCGGTGGGGAAGGCCCGGTGGGTCGATGCGCAAGCATGGGGTAGAAATGGGAAGAGAACGAAGTAGAGGTAGGAGTAGAAGTTGGGAGTAGAAGGGGAGTAGATGGTGGGAGTAGAAGGTAGGAATTGAAGGTAGGAAGAAGGTAGGAATTAGGTAATGAATCACAGTGTTGATTATAGAATTGACTTGTTTTGAAAGCGGGCGGTAAGGGCTCGAAAAGAAACGGTGGCGGCGTGGTGGGATGATGACGTAGTTTGTTGGCCGCCGATTGACTCATTCGGGGTTTTTGCCGACTTTGTGGCTGAGCCGGCTTTCGCTCGAAATGGAAACATGCGTCGGATCACTGAGGGGTTCAGACAGGCGAAGGGTCCGATGAAGTCAGGATTGGGCTTGAGCGGAAACGAGGCAACTGGTACAGTGGCTAGCACCAAACCACTAAAATCGACGTGTTGTGTGGAAGTGGTGTACGAACTACCTTCCCCATGTCTCGGCCATCACGTCCACTAGTGTATCTAGACCATCTGTACTCGTATGCCCTATTGACCTGTATTGACCCCGAATTAGCCCCGTATTAAACATAAAGTAGCCTCTTAGCACCGACGTAGTAGCCTTCTTCGCGTCCGTTTTGTAAAGCTCCCCACTCCAACCTTCTTCACCATTCGCAGCAGCCTCACCCTGAGGGGACCGGTCGATTAGCTTCTACCATACCCAACACCGCGAATCCACCCACCCGAACTACACCCTACATCCCTTTTTACCATCCCTACCACCCCCACCACCCTCCTTCCCTTCTCCCTTCCCACCACCCGACTCTCCCCCGACCCACCACATTCGCACGTTATCCGAGCCTCACACCAACATCCACCGCGATGAACCGCACCAAGATCCGCCCGCCACGGCGGCTGCGCCTCGGAGACGCTGCGGCCAGCGACTTCGGCACCCTGTGGGCGGTGCTCGCTGACGCCTTCCGCCAGATCCAGCGCAAGAACATCACCCTGTTGTCCTACGAACAGCTCCACCGCAAGGCGTACACCTTGGTGATCCAGAAGCAGGGAGCGAAGCTCTACGACAGCGTGAGCGAGCTCGTGGGCCTCCACTTGGACGAACGTCGCTCCGCCATCCTCGCCGAGGCCGCCAACGACCGCGAGCTCTTCGTCCGGCTCGTGCTCCGCGAGTGGGACGAACACCTCCAGGCCATGCGGTACATCAGCGACATCCTCATGTACTTGAACCGCAACTACGTGGCCGAGCACAAGCGGCTCATGGTGTACGACATGGGCATCCAGTTGTTCAAACACCACGTGGTCGAGGCCAACGACCACGAGGTGGGGGCCCGGCTCGTGGAGACGGCGATGGACGAGATTGCGCTCGCACGCAACGGGCAGGTGATCACCCTGACCACCGCCATCACCCGCACCATCGCCATGATGGAGATGTTGGTCCAGACCACGGGGCTGGACCTCGCCTACGGCGACGACAGCTACTACACCCAGCGGTTTGAGCCCGAGTTTTTGCAGCGGCTGACGCTGTTCTTCGAGCAGCTCGTGGCCAAGCACGCGGCCCGGGGCAACGGCGGCGTCTACGTGGCGGAAGTGCTGAAGTTCATCGCCGAGGAGGAGAGCCGGGTCCACTTTTATCTTCCCCCGAAGACCCTCGACAAACTCCGCGAGTTGATGAACAACGTGTTGATCCGCGACCACATCGACGCCCAGTTGAGTCTCCCGGGCGGCATGGCCGACCACTTGGACCCCATCTTTGCCGAGGTGGTGGCGGAGGTGGGCACCGGAGCCGGGTTTGCGGGCGCAGGCTCCACTGGGACCACCGGTGCGGGCTCCTCGGGCTCCACCGGCGCTGTGTTTGCGGGCGCGGGCACCACCGACGCCATGGACGTCGACAGCGTGGACTACCACTTTTTCGAGGTGCTCTACCAGTTGTTTGGCCGGGTGTCTGCCGACTACGCCCGGCTCTGCACCCGGCTCCAGAGCGCCATTGGCGAGCTCGGGGCCCGGCTCGACGAGTACGTCCGCGAGCGCGCAGGCGCCGACGGCAAGAAGGCGCTGCTGTCCGCGTACGCGCTCCGGTGGGTGGACGCGGTGCTCGCGCTCCGCGAGGCGCTCCTGCGGTTGTGGCAGCGGTCGTTTGCCCGCAACCCCGTGCTCGAACAGGCCATCTCCACCGGAGTGCGCGAGGTGGTCAATGGCAAGGCGAAACGGTTGGTGCTGCCGGCAGCGGAAACCCTCTCGGTGTACATGGACTGGCACATCAAACAGGTGCAGAAGCTGGCGGGCGGCGATCCCACCGCGCTCTTGGACCGTGCCAGCACCTTTCTCGCGTTTGTCCGCGACCGGGACGCCTTCGAGGTCAACTACGCCAACCACTTTGCCAAGCGGTTCCTCAACGCGAAGCAGGGGCTGGGCGCGTCCACCATCGAGGAAACGGTGCTTGCGCGGCTCGCGGAGGAGCTCGGGGCGCTGCTGCTCGACAAGGTGATGCGGATGAACAACGACATCGCCGCGTGCCGCGACCTCAACGCCGAGTGGCGCCGCCAGCACCCGACGTCCGAGCTCGAGGTCAAGATCTGCAACGCCCAGGACTGGCCGCTGTCGATGACCAAGGACTACCTCAACGACGCCGTGATCTGGCCCACCCAGCTCCGCCCGGTGTTGCGCCAGTTCGAGGAGTTCTGGCGCGGCGGCGGCCACCGCAACGAGAACAAGCTGTTGCACTGGAGCGCGCGGTTTGGGCTGGTGGACTTGCGGATCACCTACCCGCTGCGCACCTACGACATCACCTTGGCGCCCGCGGCGGCGGTGGTGATGATGCTCTTTGCGCCGCAGTCGTCCAACGACGACGGCAGCCCCGTGCTGGCGTTTGCCCAGAACCGCAGGCTCACCTACACCGAGATCCAGGAGCTCACGGGGCTCCCCGACACTGAGTTGCGGCGGCATCTCCAGCTGGTGGCGGTGGCGCCGCGGCTGAGGCTCTTGGTCAAGACGCCCATGTCCAAGGAGGTGCACAACGACGACGTGTTCAGCCTCAACCCGGGGTTCAAGTCGCCCCTGGTCAAGGTGAAGGTGCTCACGGTGTCTGCGAGCTCGCTGGCGAAGAAGGAGGCGAGCGAGGTGGACGCCACCATCAAGGAGGGGCGCAAGTTCGCGGTCAACGCCGCCATCGTCCGGCTCATGAAGCTGCGGCGGCTGGCGACCCACAACGAGTTGCTTGCCGAGGTGGTGCGCATCCTCACCTCGCGGTTCAAGCCGCTGGTGGGGGTGGTGAAGACCCAGATCGACGAGTTGATCCAAAACGACTATATCCGGCGGGACGACGACGACCGCAATTTGTACCATTACATAGCATAGACACGCTTGGGATTCGCCCGGGACGTACCCGGGAGTCGAACCCGGGCCTAATACACGGTTGGGTTTTTTGATAAAATGGAATAATTTGGAAAAAGTGGAGAGTGATGGTTTGATAGAGTCGATCTTGACGTACTGTTTCAGTAATATGTCTTACAGTGAAAGAATTTAAAAGTTTATTAATATTCCGCTTTTGAGTGGGTGCTTTCTTTAAAGCGGGTGCTTTCTTCTGAGTGAACGCGTTCTCCTAGGTGGAGTACTCACATTTGACAATGGTTGTGAATTTGATTTACTTTGCCTTACGTAGTTATTGATTGTATTGAAGTTAACAGCCAACGACTGTTTTTACAATCCATCTCCTTAGACCATTCTGCAACATACATTCTTCATAGCTACTTAATCCTTGAGGAACTTGACGTCCTTCCCATTCACAAACTTCAAGTTAGGGTGACACAGGCGCCCACCAAGGGTCTCCCACCGCACTAGCCGGTTCTCAACGTGCAACCACTCGAGGCGGGTGGTCTTGGAGTTGAACATCAACCACGCCTCAGGCGTTTCCTCGTCGGTGTAGATGGTGGGGTCGGTCGGCAAGTACTTGAGCGAGACGTACTCAAGCTGCAGCGGCAACCACACCTGGTTGAAGTCGTGGGCCCGCTTCACCTTGGTGAAATCGACCGTCAAACACCGCAAGTTGGGGGCCTGCCGCCAGAGCTTTGCCAACGCCAAGAGATCGTACAGGATGAACGTGAGGTTCATCACCTCCACGGCCGGCGGGAAGCCCATCTCGTACATGCTGTCTATCCGCTGGGTCACCTTGGTCGTGTTCGGGTGGAACTCGTACCGGGCCATGTCGAACACAGGACTCCCACTCCCGAGAATGTACTGAGGCAACTGCAGCTTGCCGGATCTTACGCCACCAAAGTAGTCGAGATTCTCCCAGTCGGCATTCGCAGTGTGGAGCCGGCGAGAGTTGTAGATGACCCTCTTGACCTTGTCGTTGCCCTGGACCAACAACGTGGTGATGTTCGGTGAATTGATAAAGATCGGGGCCTCAAAGAGGTTTCTCGCGAGACAGAGGTATTCAAGCGCCCGTGGGATCGCTGGCACCTCCCGAAGCATGTTGTCCGGCACCAGCAACAGGCGGAGCTTGGGGCACCCAGACACGTCGAGCTCGCGCAAGTAGGCCTCCTCAATCACCAACTCCTCGAGCAGCGGCGCCTTGAGGGTGATCTCCTGGATGGTGAGGTGCTGGATCACCATCGTGCGCAACGCCGTCCAGTTCTTGAGCAACGGCATGCGGTCGGGCCACTCGTCACGGGTGCCCTGCAACCGCAAGTAAGTGACCCCCGCGGGGTTTTTCACCCCCCGCAAAGCCGTGATCGGGTTGGTGGTGTACCCGGCGGAGTCCAAGCCTATCAACGTGAGTCGAGACACCGTTTCGGGCACCGCGAGCCCGTCCAAGTCGTCGGACAAGACGGTGAGCTCTCTTAGGTTGGTAAGGCTGTACTGCAAATTAAACAGCACCACCGCGTTGACCCGCGGGTCGTTGGGGAACTGGCACACGAAAAAGTCAAACGACCGCACGGACTCGGGATACGTCAACCCCCCGACCCTCGTCTTCACCACCCGGAGATCGCGGCACCGGTCCACGATCGCCTGGGCCTCCGAGGGACTGCTTTTCCCCATCAACTCGAGCTCCTTCACTTTCAGAGGCTTGCCGGCAATCTCCACGCTGTCGGCAAACACCCCGAGGTAGTCCACGTCGGGCACCGCCAGAATAGCCACCCGGGTGCCGGAAATGTTGAGTTTGGCGAGCTCGGGAGGCGGTTCCACCCGGATCTGGCGCATATCCGACGACACTTGCAACACCCGGAGCTGGGCCGGCCAGTCTGCCACCACCTGCAGGTGTTTGTTGCGGAGCTTGAGGTCGATCTGGGTGGTGTTTGGTGGGAGGTCGTTGACACTACTGAACTCCACCTCCAGGAGATCCACAACTACAGAGAACAAGTACCCGGGGAACTTGTAGGCAAGAAACTTGACCACCTGCAAGTTGTCGGTGTGCCACACCACCCGACGGAGGTGGGCCATCACCTCCGCCTGCAAGTATGGGTGGGTGAGGGAGTTGTAGAAGATCTCGATGCTGGCCACCCGCTGGTAGATCGAGGCGTACTGGGGCGCGCCCTCGAGGGCCTTCACCACCGACAAAAAGTCTTCCACGCTGAGAAACGAGCATATCTCCACGAAATCGTCGCCGTCTAGCTTGAGGAACATGTTTTGGGCTGTCCTCTCGGACACGGAACGCGGTTTGCACACGGAACGCGTGGGTGCGTCATCAAGGGTCATGGACGCCAAATGCGAGGGCAATTGAGCGTTCCCGGCGGGCAGATCGGTGTTCGGAGACTGGCTGTCCATCCCGGGTGTGTTCCGTAGGTGTGATTACACGGGCGCACGCAGGAACCCGATAAGGAGCGGGCGATCGGAGTCGTGAAATAGACGAGGAGACGCGTCAGACGTGGAGCGAGAGGTAAAGGAGTGATGAAGGAGGCGAGTCAGATTAGGAAGGCGGCTTGGTGCCTGGTTGGATCAGACCAAGAGTCGGAATGGATGAACATGAACACAATGTGAAATATAAACATGTAACCTAGAGTAAACTCAGAGTAAACCCAGAATAAACCCAGAGTAAACGTAAACCCAGAGAAAACGTAAACCCAGAGAGATTCAGAGTATACCGGACTACCCCATCACTCTACTGGCTCACACCCACCTTCCACTGCCTAACACCATTCCCTCTGCGGCAAAAATCTTTCGCGAAAAACAAAACTCACCTTCCACACCCTCAGAACCCATGTCCGCCAACGACGTGCTAGATGTGCTCAACATCTCGCGGGAGGACACTCCCAAGCCGCAGAAGAAGCGGCAGAAGGTGGCGAGCGAGGCCAGCAAACAAACCGGCATGGCCCGCGAGCTCTACTCGCTCTTGGGGCCCAACACGCCCCCGGTGGCCCTCACCCAGAACACCAAGAACATGTTTTCCAAGGACAAAATCAAGATGAAGGCGCTGCCGTGGACACGGATGCCGTTCAAAGTGGGCGGCAACACCTTCCACCACTGGGTTAAGGGCCTGAAACAGTTGTTGGAGCAGGAGGCAGACTCCAAGGAGTACTTTTTCGACAAATTCAACGTGAAGGTGGACATTCCCGAGTTGTGTGACGAAGAGACGTACAACCGGTACGTTGAGGAACTCAACTCCGAGCTCAAACAGGCGGCAGAGGCGGCTGCGGAGGCAGCAGCGCCCAAAGAGGACGAGCCCACGGTGAAGGAGGAGGAAAACGGAACCACCGAAGAGAAGAACGGATCCAAGGACGAGAAAAACGGCGACAAGAACGACGACAAAGAGAACAGACGCAAGCGCAGCCGCGACGACGACAGCAAAAAGCGCCTGGCCACGGAAATGGAGCAGGAGGAGGTGGAGATCCCCACGGTGGACTTTGACTACGCAGAAACCCAGTACCTCTGGGAGCTTTGTCGCGCGTTCGAGCTCAAGTGGCCCATTATCTACGACCGTTACGACTGGCCCAGCTCCGACCGCGTGCTCGAAGACCTCAAACAGCACTTCTACCGGGTATGCATCAAAATCCTCGAAGCCGACGCCCCCGAGGGCGACGACGTGGGGCTGTCGACGACGCTCGTGCAGCTGCTACGGGCGTTTGACCGCACCCGCGAGGTCGAGCGCAAAAAGTACTTGGAGAACTTGTTGAAGCGGACCCCGGCCGAGATCGCCGAGGAGGAGCTGTTGGTGATCGAGGCGCGGCGGTTCGAGATGGCAGCGAAGAAGATGTTGCTGGAACGCACCAACTTGCTCGCGCTCTTGGACCTGCCGCAAGCCACGCAACAGGTGGCGCAGTACCAGCTGCTGACGGGGTTGGCCAACCTCTACAACAACTTGATGATTTACGACAAACACCAGAAGAACAAGAAACTGATTCCCAACTCGCTGAAGCCGCCGCTGAACCCGGTGCCTCCAGCAATTCCCCCGGTGGCCGCACTGCTGATGCGCAGGGACCGTCTGTTCCAGACCCACTTGCAGCAGTACTTGGCGCTGTTCCTCAAGCAGTCGGGGCCCCAGGCGACGGCACAGGGCAACGCCATCAAGCAGCTCTTGCAGAAACGGCTCACCCAGGCCGAAGAGGAGGCGTACGGGCTCCACTACCACTCGCAGGAGAAGATGACCCCAGGGGTGACGTTGCGGCTGGCCCAGCGGTTGCCGCTGGTGCAGCAGAAGCAGCTGACGTTGAAGCTGGTGCAGATGTTGTTGCAGGAGCTCGACATCCCCACGGGCGGCGGCACCACCTGGCGTCCGGTGATGCCCACTCGCAAGACCATGGCCAAGTACGAGGAGTTGATCCGGGCCGTGGTGACGTTGTTGGACGTGAAGAAGGGCAAGGACAAGATGGAGGCGGAGATCCGGTTGGTGAAGAGCCAGCGCGGCGGACAGTAATGTATTTAATGGGATATGGTCAATCAATAGAGCACAAGATGGGTGTAGGGAGCGAATTTTGGGGGATTTCAAGCTAGAAAGAGTGGTGCGTGTGGTGTTTGGAGAAGGCGCTATCTTCGGGTAGTATAACATCACAAACCAAGACAAAATCAAAAAAATATTAACGTATTTTACCCTCCAACACAAAACCCATATTTACAAAAAATGATTTCAAGAAATTCCCGGATAGTATAACGGTTAGTATCTCCGCTTGTCACGCGGGAGATCCGAGTTCGATTCTCGGTTCGGGAGCTTACTTTTTGGCCGCCCCAGGCCCTAGTTTTTGCCTCACAGAAGACCTCAGTCACCTCCTCATGTCTCATTCTTTGTATCATTAATCTCATGCTATCTATAAAATGCTAAAGTCGTAAGTCATTAAGCCAACGTCCTCGGGGGGCAACAACCGTCGGCGAAGCGCCTCTCGCGCTCGGGTGATTTCAGAGGCATTAGCGGCAGGCAAGGGGATGGCCGAGGGTGCTATCGAAGGCGGTAGCGGAAGCGGGCACACCTTGAGGGGCTGGGGAGGCGGCGGGGTGTGGCCATCCAAGAACCCTCGCACTAGCACTCGCGGAGTCTCGTCAAGGTACCCGTCCACCATGGTCAAAAGCCGGTCCATACAGGTTACCGAGGCGTCGTCGATAGCGGACGCCGGGTACCTGGCCGCAAGCTCAGCGAGGTAGTAGTGGAAAGTGATAAACTCTGCCGTCGCCGGAGGCACCAACACCTGGGCAAACCAGCGGAGATTCACCGCAATCATCCGGGTAGCCACGTCGTCAAACAGCCGCATGTACGCCACGATAGCATACGCAGCGATCATGGGGTCGTGCGCCCCGTGCTTGGCCACCACGGACTCGGGATCCTCGCCAAAGCGACACGCGTGGACCAACCGCTGGTGGTAGGTGAGTAGCCGCTCTGCCAAGGGAAGCTTGGCCCAGGCATACAAGTCGAGCTCGTCGCCCGAGAGCTTGAACCGCTCAGCCAAGCTCCGGAACTGGGGACTGTCTGTTTTGGGGAACCGCTTCTTGACCTCCAAAACCCACCCAGAGCACCACGCGGGCACTCCTGGGTGCTGCCAGTGGCTGGTGTGGTACTTGTCCACCACGTCCAAGAACGAGTTGACGTACTCAGCGTTGCCAGCGGCCGCCAACCCCAGGAGAATCTGGATGAGCGTCTGGCGGGCGTTTCCCGTAAACACCGGGTGCGGCTTCACTGGCACCACGTCAAGCAACGGGTTGAGCACCTGGGGCGCAAACAACAGCGACAACGCGCCCATGTTGGTCCACGGGCCCAAAGTGAGCAGGTGGGCGGGCTGCGTGGGGACAGCCACCAACTGCTCAAACACCATGGTCACCACAGCATCCACGATGGGCTTGGTCGGCTCGCGAGCCTGCACCACCGCGGTCATGAACGTGGGCCCGTACTTGTGCCGCGACTCGTCGGTGCCCAAGAACCGGAGCTTGCCGTACACCAACTGGACCAACTTGTTGCGGTTGAACTTGACACACACCGCGATGAGGAGGAGCACGAGCCGGTGGTTCTTGGCGCTGTCCTCGGTGAACAACCGGTGGAGCATCGACTCCACAGTCTTTTCGATCTTGTCCTCGTTTTCGAAGGCCTCAAAGTGGGCGTCTATGAGCAGCACCACGGGAAGGGCAAACTGGGCCGGCAAGTCCGCAGAGAAGCCGCTGGCAAGCACGGAGCCCACCAGCGGGTGCTCCGCGTAGCCCTCCAACACAGGCACAAACTGCTTCCACAACCGGCCAATCTTGGGGATCTTGAGGTACCCCAGCGTGAACTTGGCAAAGAGCAGGCGGATCGCCTTGGCGGGCATGGGCGGGGTCTCAGAGACGTCGGTAGCCATGCTGCCTATGTCTGCGTACACCCGCAACGCCTGGATCGACGTCTGGAGGGTGGTGAACTCGAGCGTCGAGTCGAGGTCCACCACTCCAGCCACCAACAGATCGAGGTGGGGCCCCAGACGAAGCCCCAACACCTGGTGGAGCAACAACGTAAAGTTGAGCCGGTTGACGTACATGGTGTACTGGTCGCGGCTTTCGCGGTACTTCAACTGGCTCAGCGAGTAGAGCTTGGCCATGAGCCGTCTCTTGCGGTCCCGGTGGCTCTCCACGGGCAACTCGCCCACGTACATGTACACCACCAGCATCACCTGGTCGAAGAACGTCGGGCCAAAGTCGCCACGCAGACGCACCACCCCCAAGAGCTCGGGGTCGGTGCACTCGTCGGCAAAGTTGCTGAACTTGCGCCGGGTCACCTGCGAGTACAACTCGATCACGAGCTTCTCGGGAAGCGACCACTCCGGCTGGAGCGCCCACACGGTGTCGATCACCTGGAGAAAGGGGGTTGCCTCTGCCACGGAGAGCTTGTCCAACCGAGCCAACACCGCGTACACCACGGGCCAGCCGTCTCTGTCTCTGGGGTAGACACGCGCCAACTCGGGAAGGGTGTCCAAAGCCACCAGAAGGTGGTCAACCGAGGCGCTGGTGAGCGAGTGAGCCATCAGCGACCACCAGTGGCCCGTCAACTGGAGCACCAGGCGCGCCACAGGGGACACCTCCGTGGGGTTCTCCCAGAGGAGACGCCA
This sequence comes from Diutina catenulata, assembly GCA_030560525.1. Taxonomy (NCBI): domain Eukaryota; kingdom Fungi; phylum Ascomycota; class Pichiomycetes; order Serinales; family Debaryomycetaceae; genus Diutina; species Diutina catenulata. Next base: position 27,998 of record JAKTTW010000014.1, read on the forward strand.
GTACTTGGACGCGTACTCCTCCACCAACGACGAGAGCTCGAGAATGAACGCTAGCGCCAACGCCATGGGGAACCACCGGAGGACACGGCAGCCGTGTAAGAGGCTCTTGACGAGGCTGGTGGTGGTCCGGGGAAGGTTTGCGAGCCGGTGGTGAAGCATCCACTGCGCCAATGCGAGGAACACAGGCTCCAAGTCCAACGGCGAGGTGTTCACCAGGTGGACGAGCGCTTTCAACGCTGGCTCGAACCCGGAGCGGCCCTCAGCGGTGAGGGTGCTAAGCGAAAACGTCTCAGCGTCGATGTTGAAGCGGAGAGGCCGGTCCAAGGGAACGAACAACGTGCCTTGGGCGATCTTGTCGTAGTTGAGCTGGGCCATAGGCGACTGGGCCACGGAGGTGAGCGGGTGCGGTGCGATCTTTGGTTTACGCAGAACAAACCGGCGTGAGCTCTCGGCCTCCACCTGGATGGTGAACTGGAGCGGGGCCATGTACGGGTTGGTCACCAGCAGCGCCGCCTTTCTGGACGGCTTGGGTGCTTTCTCGGGTGCTTGCTTGGCCGCCAGGCCGGGAGCCATGGTGTTTACGGGTGCCAGCCCCTTCAGCATCCTCAGCGTCCCCAGCGGCCCGCTCAGCGTCCTCAGCGTCCCATTCAGTGTCCTCTTTTTCGCGGCCTGGGCTCGGGCGGTCTTTCTCGCGGGCTGTTTTGGAACCAGCCGGTTATACGGCTGGAGAGCCGCACGGGACGGTCCCAAACGATACTGGGTACGGCCTGGCTGGCCCAGAGCCCCACCCAGCGACCTCTGTCGCAGCTGGCCACCCAGTGTCCCTAGCCGTTGCTGACGGCCACCCAGCGACCCTGTTCCGTGCCGACGCCCAACCAGCGACCCCAAGCGTTGCTGGCGACCGCCAGAATGGCTCGACTTCAGGTTCTTTGCCCTGGGTTTGGCGTCTCGCGGGGTCTCTCCCGGGGCGTGGAGACTGATGTAGTCGTACTCCAAGATATCGCTGTCGTCCGACACCGACACGGGAGACGCTGGGTACACCGGCGCCACCTCTTCTCCGGACTCCACCGCGTACGAGTCCTGGCGGTAGATCTGGGGAATCACCAGCGGGAGGCTGGAGCCGTAGCTGTCGTCGCCGGACTCTGCGTTGGGATCCACGTCGTCGTACACCTCCTGGTAGCGGTCCATCCGCCGGGCTGCCGCCTCGAGCTCTGCGGCCTCCTGCTGGACGCTCACCTCCGCCACAGGCGCCTCCTCCTCCAGCTGCTCCTCGATGTCGTTGATCAAGTCCAACACCCGGTCGTGGGCCCGGCCCAGTGCCCGCTTGCGCTGGGCTAACCCACGGCGGTACTCCACCGTGCGCTGGCGCTTGGCCTGCGGCTGGGGCCGTTTCCAGAGGGCGAGCCGCTTGGCAGACTCGGGGAGCACCCCTCGGAGCGCCAGCAGCAGCCTCACCTCGCGGCCACCCACCTGGATCGCCTCGTCGTCGGTGTCCAGCGAGCTCGACTCCTCCAGCTCGGCCTCATCGGCCTCAAAGTCGAACAACTCGAGCTCCTCCTCGTCATCGTCGATAATCCGCGGTACCCGTCGTTCTGTGGCCGGATCCAGCGCTGGCGCGGTCCACGGGTCCAGCAGCTGCAGCGCTACCTGCGAGCTGCCCTCCAGCTGCTGCTGCTGCTGCAACTGGCGCTTTTGTTCGCCCAAAATCTTGGCAAAACTCTTGGGACGGTACTTGTCGTCGGTGGGGAACTTGCGCTTGTTGCGCTGGTACATGCCCTCGAGCAGCTTCATCACCTGTTTGGCGTCCTGGGTGCGGTCGTAGATCTGGTTGACGTCGGCGATGTTGGCGAGCCGGAGGTAGCGGATCTGGTCGGCCACGTAGGGGTAGATGGCGGCGAACGCGCGTTTGCGGAGCTGGCGGCGCTGCGGCGACGGTGGGGGAAGGAAGTCGAACGGGTTCGGGCTAGGGGGCCGGAGCGTGGGGATGGCTTCCGTGTCTAGGTTGCCATCCTCCCTCCTCTCCTCCTCCGTGACGTCATGAGTGGTCTCATTTACCTCACTGATCCCATTCAACTCATTATGCTCATCTACCCCATTGATCTCATGAACCTCGTTGGTCTCGTCTTCCACATGTTCTTCTGGGTCGTTTCGTGGCTCTACCACGATTGCCAACCTTCCCGCAGAGCCTGTGCTCTCTCGTACTGGCGACAGCGTAAGCGATCTCGCCCTCTCGCGGTGGATAGGCGACGACAACGACGACGGGGGCTGGGACTCGGGGAAGTCAAACGGGTCCATGGGCTGGGCGTCCAGGGACTCCTGCGTCCCCTGGTGTAATGCAAGTTCTGTGTTCTCAGTTTGGCTGAGTAGTTGGAAGGCCCCACGTTCTGGAAGTGGAGCCAGACGCTCCCTGAGGGGGCTCCGGGGCGGCGTGAGCGGCTCGGGGGACAACAGCGGTGCCACCACGCTCTCGGTGGACTCCAGCGTGGGCACCTGTGCCGCATCTAAAGCTTCTCCGGGCCAATACTGCTGGAGCCGGCCTTTGACTTCCTGTTGTAGCGTGGGGTCCGCGATCTGGGCCACGAGGCGTCGTAGTCGCTCGCGGTCGATGCTGAGGCCGTCCAAAACGGGCGGCTCGTACTCCGGCTCGGAGTCTGACACGTACTCCGCCATCTGCCATCGACTGGGGTAGGGGTGTGGATCGGGGTTATGAAGGTAGAGATCGTTTTTCTAAACAACGCGTGAACGCGACGCGAAGAGAAGGTCGAGCGAGGGACGCGGAGAGAAAGGTGTAACGGAAGTAATAAGGGAAGCTATAAAGGAAAGTATAAGTGAAGGGTGTGATTAAGTTACGTAGATGGAAGATATGGGTTGGGTAAATTAAGGTTCGAGTTTCGGTCTGGAGGAGGGAGTGGGGTGCCTATTGTAATGCGTACGCGTAGACGACGTGTGGAAGTAGACGATTGAGGCTATGTCGAGCTAGGGACTATTTTGGGTGTGGTCATGGGATGTACACTGGTCATTTTTGGGCAAATGCTATAAACTATGGCTCTTGATCCAGCCTAATTTCGGTGTGGATACACTAGATCACGAGTTAACCATGCCATTTACAGTCCACCCTGTGGTTGGCTGTGTGGAGAGACAAGTCTTGTATCTGTCTGTGTATAACTATGGTAAATATACTTCTACCAGAGTTGATTTGCTTGATTCAGCAGGGGCCTGTTGATGTTACTTTTCTATACCATTGAAAGTAGTGCTCCCGATAATGATCAACTTACGAAGCCATACCAACCAACAGCTTATAATCACTCTTCTGAGGCTAGTAAACCATTAATTTGCTCCAATACTCTATTACTCCCCTCTCACAGCTCAAATCAACCATCTCATGTTATCGCCTAGTCTCACACCACACCACTAAACCACCCAAACTACGCAACCCAAAACCACAGTGCAATCCACACCAAACACACCAAACCCACTAACCACACCAACCAGAACAACCCACCCACCCCTAAATCCATCCACACCACTCACTCCAAGCCCACCCCACACGCCCACCTCTCCACCTCCGCACGGTCGCGGCTTCGCACTCATCAAAAATTTTTCAGACCAGGACCCACCCCATACACCCTCTACCATGTTTGCCAGACTCAAGGTCGGGAACATCTCGCAGCAGGTGCAGGCGGTGCGGAATGCCACCAAGAAGGTGTCCGGTTCCAAGACCAACAAAAACGACTCGGCCGGTCGCCGGTTGGGCCCCAAGGCCTACGAAGGCCACTTTGTCAAGCCCGGGCAGATCCTCATGCGCCAGCGTGGTACCAAGATCCACCCCGGCGAGAACACAGGCATCGGTGTGGACCACACCATCTACGCCACCGAGCCTGGTTACGTGCGGTTCTACTACGACCCCTTCCACCCGTTGCGTAAGTACGTGGGTGTGGCCCTCAAGAAGGAGTTGGCGCTTCCCACGCCCCATTTCGAGCCTCGGGTGCGTCGGTTTGGCTACGTCGAGCTCACCGACGCCGACGCTGCCGCCCAGGAGGAGGCCCACATGCTGAAAAAGGAGTACGACGCCCAACCGTTTTTGGCGGAGTTGGCTGCTGAACGCGAGCAGGCCACCCAGGACCTTCTCGCCCAGATCAAGCTGGAGCTCCCGCAGTTTGACGTCAAGTACAACGACGCCGAGCTCGCGCACGTGCACCAGCGGTTGCTCCGGGTGACCCAGTTGGCGGCGGTGGGCCAGCTGATGGAGGAGGCCAAGGCCCAGGCGACGTTTGACGCTGTTTTTGAGCTTGAGTTGAAGGGGGCTACCGACGAGGTGGCTGCCTACCGGGCCATTGCCGACGACATCGACGCCAAGATCGATGTCGATGCGCTGGGCCACTTGTGCCCCCACCTCCTGGCTGAGCAGCGCCAGGCCCGCCAGCAGCAGGTGCGCGAGGAGCTCTCCACCTACGCGAACAAGTTGTTGAGTGCGGCCGACCGCGAGGCGGTGGCAGCGTTGATCGGTGCCCCCGGGGTGTTCTCTGCGGGCGAGCAGGAGCAGTTGGAGGCGGAGTTTTTGCCGCCGGTGCTCCCCTACGACGTACCCGGGCTGGTGATTGAGGACGTGAACCCTGAGAAGCCGCCCAAGGGGGTGGTGGTGCAGCGGGTGTTTGACGAGGCCACCCGCACCGTGAAGACGATTGGCCGCCCGAAGGAGGCGTTTGCTTAACTTGTACATAGACTAATGCATGGATGAAGGAAGAGTGGAAGGGTTGAGAGCTACAGGGTGTGTGGGCACGCTGTGGACTGGTGTACTGGCTGTTAACGGGGTATACTTAGAGCCTAGTATTAGGCACACTTCTCTTGTAAAACGTACAGAACAGGAAAAGTGCAAGGAGGAGCGTATCAAGGAGAAGAAGAAGTCTACCAAGAGAAGGAGAAGTCTATCAGGAAAAAGTAGATACAAACCATTGGGTTACGCTGAATAACCAATGAATTTCTTATATAGACACTGTAGCCTAGAGTGCGAATTTACAGCCAAAGTGAACCAGTCTGTCGACACAAGTTACCATCCAATGGCCAAGGGTACAAATCCTGAGAAAACTTTCAGACCCATAAACTTGACAACTCCCACGTGCCACCCGACCCAACCCAACCAATCTTTCCTGCTTCAATCCCCCACATCCACGCTCTCGTTCCTTTTCAAATCTCTCTGGTTAGTAGCCCGCACCAAACCTGGTGGCGTTTTCAACCGTGCGAACACTTGAACCCCATCCATGAACTCGATTGCCCACCAGTACAGCCAGGCCCAGAGCAACCGGGTGGCAAACGAGATTGCCGAGGCGCGCGGGGCGTTGTGCTCGGGCCCCCAGACCGCGTTGGCCCCGTCAATTGCCCTTCCCCCCATCTCGCAGCCCACCGACTTTTTGCGGGCCCACACCGACGACTCCCAGAACCCAGACTGTAAAATCAAGATTGCCCACGGTACCACCACGCTTGCGTTCCGTTTCCAGGGCGGTATCGTTGTTGCAGTGGACTCGCGTGCCACCGCCGGCAACTGGGTGGCGTCGCAGACCGTCAACAAGGTGATCAGAATCAACCCGTTTTTGTTGGGTACCATGGCTGGTGGTGCCGCAGACTGCCAGTACTGGGAGACGTGGTTGGGCACCCAGTGCCGTTTGCACGAGTTGAAGGCCAAGGAGCGCATTTCCGTGGCCGCAGCCCTGAAGATCCTTGCCAACTTGGTGTACAACTACAAGGGCATGGGGCTCAGTATGGGTACCATGGTGTGTGGATACACCAAGAAGGAGGGTCCCACCATCTACTACGTGGACTCTGACGGCACTCGTCTCAAGGGTGACTTGTTCTGTGTTGGTTCCGGTCAGACCTTTGCCTACGGTGTGTTGGACTCCGAGTACAAATGGGACTTGTCCGTGGAAGACGCGTTGTACCTCGGCAAGCGGTCGATTCTCGCAGCCGCCCACCGTGACGCCTACTCTGGTGGTTCCATCAACTTGTACCACGTGACCGAGGCCGGGTGGGAGTACCACGGCAACCACGACGTGGGCGCGTTGTTCTGGGAGGTGAAGGAGCAGGAAAAGTCGTTCAATAATGTACAGGGTTAATGATTATGATAGAAAGTTCAGCTGTGTAGGAGGAGGCGAGGGGAGTGTAGAGGAGCTAAGTCGACGGAGAGAAGAAGGCAGTTGACACATTCCAGACATTGTTGTCGGGATGGTTTTCGAGGGTTTTGAGTTTGAACTGTCAGACACGCTGAATGGGCGTGCGTTGTTTCTGGGTATGACCTCAACGTGAATCGAGGCGATCTTGAGGCTTGTGCTGGCAGCACATATCGAAGGGAGATTCTGAATAGACCGTGGGCTAGATGCTAACCTCACTCTCACTCTCGTGGTTAGCTGCGTCGTAGCCCGCCACCACGTCGACACCTAGCGACCCCTCGTTCTTCACAAACGCGATCAACTCGTCGAGGTTGGGCTGGCCCATGTACACCTTGGGCAGCCGGAGCCCGGTAATTCCGTCCACCACCCCGTGGGCCGGGTACATCAAGAGCGTCGGGTACCCAGGAAACTGCGGTACTTGAACATCGTTGGCGGTGTGGTCTATTTCCGCGATCACCACCTGGGCGTCTGGCCGGTTGGACCCGTAAATCGCTCCTAGCTCGCGCCACAAAGTAGCCAATTGGTTGGCTCCTCGGTTGTGGACAAGGTAGGGGCCATGGTAGCAGACAAACACGTCCTTGGTGATGTCTTCAAGCACCTCGTCGTGGTTAAGTCCTACAAGCTTCACCACGGGATTAGCATTCTGCTCTTCAAGCGAAGGAAGATTCTCGGATCGGAGCACAAAGCCAGCGGTCACCAACGTCCAAAGGGTCCAACTTACAAATGACAACTTCATTGAGTGTCAATTTTACGCCGCCTGTCCCCGTAATATACGATACAATCGGCGTGTCCGCATTCCTCTTGCGCAACTTGAGATTGTGGGGTGAAAGTGGGGTGACTCGGTGGATCTTTGATGGAGGCTGAAGCTCAGGTCCGTAGTGGCTGATGCGAGAGTACGTAGCGAGAGTATGTAGCGAGTCACATCGCGGTCTACCGTGGTAATTGCCCCGAAGTACAGGGTCCTTCAAGACACCCGGTGCAAATGATCATTGACTAATGCGAGTAGAACACGGTTGTCCATTTCACGAGCGCATACCGGAAACCCGCCTGTGCGCCGATCGTAATTCCGTCGATACGACTACACTGAGGCAGGTGACAGACGGCTGGGGTGGGTAGGGAAGAAGCACAGGGCACCCACGACGTATTACTACGTGTTGGATTGAAAGACCAACCCTCCGACTCTCCTCAAAAACACAATAGCTCTTTACTTGTATTGTCCCAGCATTCTTCGGAGCGCGTTCATGCTTGTTTCCAGGCAGCCCGTTTCACGCAGTCAGTTGATCTGAAACTGACTAAAACGGAAATTGACGATTAGCCATATGATCGCCATCAGGCAAAAAATACTGAGTGGTCATGACGAGGCAACAAAAGGTCTAGCCTCTTATGGTGCCATGGTGACAAGGTGTGCTACAAACATTGTCTGACGACCTTGTTACCAACAATGGTATTGTGGGTCGGGTGCGCACCCTCGATGACCCCTTGTAACGGTAGCGTGACTGAAATCGCGTAAACAACGCCCGGGATCTATCACACTAACGCGATCCCATTTCACATTCCCGCTTCCCCGCTGTAGGCCCGTTTCGCTAATCTCCCCACCCCTTCTTTAGGGTTTCAACCCTTTTCACGTGACCAACTTACACTGCAACCACCGCGACTAGGTGAAAAAAATTTCAAGCTTTTCAAACCAAGAACTAAGCATCATCATGGTAAGTGAGAACACGAGATGATGATTATACAACCATGACCCAACTAGTTCTTCCTGTTGCAGTGATGAGTGGTATAATTTCAGAACAACCGCGAGCGAAAGCGTCGCACTGCCAGAACCAATACTAACCCCCCAGTCTGCCCAGTCCGAGAACGTTATGCGCCAGTTGCGCATCGAGAAGTTGGTGTTGAACATCTGTGTCGGTGAGTCCGGTGACAGATTGACCAGAGCCTCCAAGGTGTTGGAGCAGTTGTCCGGTCAGACCCCCGTTCACTCCAAGGCCCGTTACACCGTCAGAACCTTCGGTATCAGACGTAACGAAAAGATTGCCGTCCACGTCACCATCCGTGGCCCCAAGGCCGAGGAGATCTTGGAGAGAGGCTTGAAGGTTAAGGAGTACACCCTCCGCAACAGAAACTTCTCTGAGACCGGTAACTTCGGTTTCGGTATCCAGGAGCACATTGACTTGGGTATCAAGTACGACCCCGGTATCGGTATCTACGGTATGGACTTCTTCGTTGTCATGGGCCGTGCTGGTGGCAGAATTGCCAAGAGAAAGAGATGCAGAGCCGCCGTCGGTAACTCCCACAGAACCACCAAGGAGGACTCCATTGCCTGGTTCAAGGAGAGATACGACGCTGACGTCTTGGACAAGTAAATATCTCATGTATAATACAAACTAATGGTTGGACAGAGCGTAAGCGAGAGAGATGAGATGAGATGAGAAGAGACCGGTCAAGAATAGGGGAGATGAGCCCACCGGGCTCTGACACAAGTTATGACACAAAACATCACTTTCATAAAGAAGAGAAATAAAAAGAAATCTCCAAAAGTCGTGTTTCACTCTCCTCTTTCCGGATAAACCCATGATCTCGCTACTCGGTGTTCCGCTTGTAATCGCTGCACCGAATCTGTTGGGTGATGGCACTTTTTTTTCTGTATACGGCACTGAGCCTCCAATGCCTCAAAGCCAAGAAATTCGGTTGCGCGAGATTGTGTCGCTTGGCACTATTGTAAGCCAGCAGGGTCTCCGACAACTCAGGCACCGAAGGCATCGATAGCCCCAGTTGCTCCGCCAAGATAAGCTTCTTGGCTTCACGTGGGCGTTGCCGCGTTGCCCGTTCTGGAGTGGTAACTCCGATGTGCATGGCCCCGCAATATCACAAGAGTCTAGCCCCAGTGACATCATCCCGAACTTCCGTCGCAAGAGTGGCACAAGCAGGGTCTGTGGCGGCCCGACAATTACACTCTACAATAGCACTACAATAGTCACATAGCCTCATGTTTCAGACAATGCCTGTGGGCTAGCGTCCAATTATCACTCAAATCACCTGTGTGCAGGGTTCGTATTCTGAATGTGGAGTCCCCCGCGACTGAAACACCCGATAACGGGCGGTAGAGGCGGTCCCGTTGGCTACGTGGGCGGTTTGTGGATGTCTCTGCACCGCCACGCCACGTTGCTCCGGATCCGCCGGCCGGAGTTATCCTGGCTCGCACACTCGAACGGCTCCAACCCCTCCACCCTCCTGCATATCTGTGAGATTCTTTTTTGCACATATTAAAAACCCTCCGCACCCAGCCCAACCCACAATTGCGATGGTGACGATACAGTACGAGGGGGTGGAGCATCTTCCACACCTCGACGAGATGATCACGCCCGAGGAGCGCGAGGAGGTCGAGCGTCTCATCCAGATGGAGCTCACCCGCACCAACCAAGACTCGTTGCATCCCCAGGTGGCCCAGCTTCTACCGCCGCTATCAGCGCCTGCCCTGCTATTGGGCGAGCAAATGGAACTCCTTGAGGAGGAGGAAGAGGAGTTGGACGAGGAATTCACGCTTGGAGGCGTCGATTGCGGTGTCTACGACGTGCCCGACTACACCACGCTCTCCCACGCGCTCCTCGAACAACAAACGACTGACTTGTACGCAGCCAACCTCTCAGGCCTCGTGCGTGGCAGCGAGCAGTACGTGGAACGGCTTGCTCAGCTCAAAACAGACTTGGTGGCAAGATGCGGAGACAAACGAAAGCGCGCAGATGACGCAGCTGACCGCAGAAAGAAGCATGCCTCCGAGTTCAACCGGGTGAATCTGTATTTGGAGGAGAGATGGCGTGACGGGGTGGCCGGGGTGGTCGAGGTCGGGGTGCAGGCATTACAAGGCGAAGCCAGCTGGTCTGGCACGCAGTTATAGATTAGCATATGAGTAGTACGAATGAAGCTCGAGACAATGTTTTGGTGGTGAGAGTCACACTACGCGTAAACTTTGTAGAGACGGAAACGGGTTGTCTGGTCAACTGGTTTGCTGAAGACGGTGAGACGTTTGGGCGGTCCTGACATTACCGTCATCCAGACTTGTTGCCCGCATTGGGGCTGTTATCGCGCCGCTCTAGGCATGCACAGAGTTGCCTTTCGGTTTGCGAATATTTTTTGGGGTCGCCACCATTGGTTTACGGGGTTCCCCACACGGGAGTCTGTTACGGCTTAGATGGCGATAGCGCGGCGGGTGGAGTGGCCGCGCCAACGTAGGGCACTGTGCCAGGCTACAGCTACGGGCACGGCTCTGTTGCACGTGTGTTCGGCGCCTTTTTGCATACACTATTTAGGCATGAATATCGCTTATGTAATCCTGCAACCACCAGTGACAGCCCCCCACAAAGGCAACGTATCGCAAATGTAACACAAAGTGACGCAGAAGCCTCGCAAAATCTTGGCTTGGAATGCCGCGTAGGGCCACAAGGCAGGTGGTGCCGTATTCAGGCTGTGTGGGCGCCTAATGCCGTATTATAGTGCCGTAGGAACAGAGAGTGAGTCGTGAGCCTGTGGGCTTATCGTGGAGGCTTAATGTACCTTTGAACTACCCCACGATAAACGGGACAGGATCGCCGTAGCTAGGGCGCCCAACGTTGTGAGGCACTGCACCGGTTGGTCGTGGGTGATGTCGTGCCCTCACGGCGCCTCGATACTCTTTTTCTCACTCTTCAGCCGCAACTTGCGCTCGCTCTTGAGGTTACCCACGTTCACCACTCGCGGACACCCTTCGCGGTGCTTTTCCGTCTGCACACACTCAAAACAGTACGAACTGGGCACCCCGTTCTCGTTGGAGTCCCCGAGAAAGTTGCCACACACAATGCACTTGTGCGACACGGGACCCATGGTGCACCCGTGACACACCAACACGGGCGCAGTGGGCTTGACGTACAGGTCACAGATGGGACACCGGCCATCGCAATTGGTACACACGAGCCCCGGCGCCAGCAGAGGCATCTTCATACACTGGACAAGGTCAAACTGGTGGCGAGACATGGAGAGTTCTAGCTGTCTAGTTGTTGTCTAGTGTGTCTAGTGTGTGGTGTGCTGCTCGGCTGGAAGCGTGGACTGTCTTGGTGATGATTGTAGTTGATCTAGGATGTTCGCGCTGAGGTAGGTGGTAGGACGACACAGGAACCGTCTCAACAAGACAAGTAGAAACCAAAGCCTTTGGCGGTAGGCTTAGGAGCACTAGCTAATTAGGAAACACCCCCTTATTCTAACCCCCTAACTTCCCTGTATCCCCCCCTCCTCTCGCGATGGTCCATGGCCTTCATGCAGGGCCCAACGTGGAGACCACCATCCAGTGGCAACCGGCCAAATGCCCCCCGAGAGCACCCACGAGTGTGAGATCTGTCTCGAGAAGCTCGCAGCACCGCTTGCCCGCGTGCTGTGCTGCCCGAAAGCCTACCACGCCGGCTGTATCCGCCAGTGGGCGACGTCGTCCAATAGCTGTCCCCAGTGCCGCAAGCGATTCCACACGCTAGAGACGCTCGATGGCGAGGGCCACGTCGCCGCTGTGGAGCACGTCCAGGACCGGTTTGCCCCCAACCCAGCCATAGAAGAAATCCCGAGCCAGTTCATCATCGGAGCTACCGAAAGGGTACCCAACCCAGAGACCACCACCAGCACCCTGCAGGTGTGTGTTATCTGCTCGCTGAGCGACTACCGACGCTTGCTACGCGGCAACAGCCTCAACTGTGACTACTGTGGGCTGTTTTTCCACTGGGGATGCCTCGGGCTCGCCCAGGTATGGCTGCAAACCTGGTTCTGTCCCGTGTGCGATGTGGAGCAAGCGAAGCCCGAGCTGAGAACAGCTACGGGTCCGCTGGCGGTGCGCAGCTATGCTGATGCCATGCACTGGCTCACCGACGAGCTGCCTGCTCGCCCCAAGCGCAACTCCCGAGGGATGCTCATTTTTGACGAGGACGACACCGTGTTCAGTGATGACGACGAAGTACCGGTGCATGCGGGGCCGTCACGGATCAACGGAGGCATGCTCAGGCGGCGTGAGCTCTGGGAACGGCTCCGATTGACTCCGGACGAGCGTCTGTCGTGGGAGGGTTTGGAGCGACTCAGGCTGGGATCCGTCGAAGACACCGGGCTGGTCCCGGTAGAGCGGACAGACGACCGGCCAGCGCGTCGCAAACGCAAGAAAACCACCCATCCGCGAGCAGAAGCAGAGCCCGTGGTCGTGGGCACCAGCCGGATCTCGTCGTTGCTCAGCCAGGTGAAGGCGTCGCTGGGGCCGCTGGTGACGGTGGGCACGCTGGTCCAGGTAGCACAGCCGACGCTGGGGGCGTCCAGTCGCGGCCCCAGCTCGCCGTCACCGGTGTCCCTGCGTGCTCCAGGCCCGCTAAGCCCTCCCACGATGAGCCCAAGTCCCCCCTACTATAACTCGGCTGCTGCCAGTGTCACCTCAAGCACACCGCCTCTGGGCCACGACAGCGAAGGAGAAACCCCTTCGTTGACCATAGACCACAAAATGGTGATCCAAAAGTACATCCGAAACTACCTCCGGCCGCTCTATAAGCGAGGAGGTCCCATCACTCTGGAGGACATGTACGTGGCCATCAACAAGCGCATATCCCACGGGGTGTATGCGCGAGTACAAACCCACCCTCGCTTTGCCCAGTTGTTTGACGGCGACCACACAGAGCTCCGCCAAGCGGTGGACGAGGAGGCAGCGCCCGAGTTGGTGGCGATACGTGAACGATAGTGGTGTGGGGACGCGTTTAGAAGGATTGAAGGGGCTGGACCCCTGTCTTGGCAGTCAAAGTGGTTTAATTGTAAGGTTATAGGTAATATGGTTCATATAATGGTTAGCAGAGGACGTATCGTCACGTAGTCTCAACTCAAGGTCAAGTGTAAACCCCAATCCCTAATCCTTTTCGTTCATTTTGTCATTTCTATGCTATCTATCTTCTCCGAGGCCCTCGAGGCTTGCTGAACTTCAACCCGGCCTTGTTGTCCTCCTGGGCAGTGTCCTTCTGCTCCTCAAACTGCGATGTTTCGAGCTCATCGAGGTCGCCCACCTCGGCGTTCTTGGTCACGGTGATCCCGTACTGCTTCAAGTGATTGATCAACCCGCTCTTGAATGACGCGTACAACATCCGCTCCTTCACCTTGGACCCCAGGGGACAGGTGTAGATGAACGCAGTACCCTCGGGAGCGTACTGGAAAAGAGCGTAGTGGGGCAGCGAGCTCTGGGTGGCGCTCTCCAACGTGCTCACAATCCCCGAGGCCTTCACCCCCAGGTGCTCACTGGTGAGCCTCACCTTCTCTCCCTCCAAGTCAATGTCAAAAACCACCACCTGGCCCGGCGACTTCACCAGCTCAAAGGCACGCTCCAAATCAGACTCAAACGGATACAACAACTTGTCCTGGGTACCCATTGATGCCAACTGGCGCTTGCCCACCTGCAAATCGCCCATCTTGTTCATGGCTCCCAACACCTGCTCGTCCTCAGTCAAGGGCCCCGTCAGCTTCGAGTCGGCAACACTGCGCTGGTAGAAGTCATACGTAAACTCGTCAAGCTCCGTCCACGCAAACAGCTTGTTCTTGGGGAACTTGCCCGACCCCAACAGCTGCAAAAGGGTGTTCTTGGTCAGGGCATAAAGCATTTTCTGGCGCATGGGCGCATCGTCGGGGACAAACGCCACGAAAGCATACTCGCCCGAGGTTTCCGTGGGCAAGATCACGTATTTTGGCTCGGGATACGTCTGTTCAAGGTAGTTGTGGACATCAGCGAACAGCTGCTCGAGAGAGCCTGCCAGCCCCGAAAAGGCGTTATCGGGCACAAGCTGGAGGGCATCCTGGTCGATTTTGACGATGAGAGGCAGGTCAAGCTGCTGGGATCGTTCCAAGAGCTCGGGCGCGGCCGTGATCCCCGATTGAGTCGACATGGTGGTGGACGGTTGATTGCGCGCGAAATATGTGAGGGACAAAAGAGGGGAAGTGGCACGGTAGAGGTGGGAGAACCCATTTGGTGAGAAAGCGGAGCTGAGTGCGGTGTACTAGGTGTCTATATCTGTTGTTAGGATAGTTGTGAGGGCAATTGATTTCGGCAGTGGTCGGTAATCGTGAGTGTCGTGATTTCAAGAACTAACACCTGGTCGTGTAAAGCTGGCCTCAAACTAGACCTGGAACTGGAACCGACTTGTTGTTTCAATCCAAGCAGACCCGTTTCAAGTTTATCGTAGCCAAAACATACCCGATCCGGCGACCAATTGCCGCCGACCAGACCCATGCCCGTCAACGCCACCCGACTCGGTTTCACGACAATTCCCGCTGATGGGAAAGATATGCCATTAATAGCATATGGAGATACCGGCCGGGATCATTGCGTCATGACAAGCCTGCCAAGGTCACGACATAGTTCGCTACATGTTCCCTCGTGTGAGGCCTTGGCAACATTACCCGGAGAGCCAGCCACCTAAAGTCAAGTGATGCTAAGTCACTCAACGCTGTTTCGACTCAAAAAAGCCCCGAGCAGCCAGCGGTGTAGTCTACGTGGTCGGCAGGTGCTCCCCGGGGTTTGATTGTGAAACTGTCTGCACTAGACCGTGCTGGCCCAGCTCCTTCGAGTGCTGCCCGGTGATACACAGCCTACCCCGGGCTTCGTGGGTGGCGCCATCCAACCCATTGTGACCCTCTTCTTGTCATGTGCCCGGCAAAGCAACCAAATCGGGATTTACGCGTCTATCGTACGACGATCTGCATCGGCATGTATGGTTCTGGGGCAATCTCGCGAGATTCTCCGGGTAGATGCAGAGGACACCCGGGTTTTTTGGGTCAGTGGCGCTAGCTAAAAAGCTCGGCTATTGTGTGGTAGCTCCCAATGGCCAAAACATCCTCGTGTTTGTGTCACACACCCTGTTTGTCCCTGCCGGGCTCGATATCGTGCTGCCAAAATATGCCATGCAATGCAGGTACCGGGTACTAGAGTTGCAGCCACCAGTATCCACGCTCCAGGGCCCCTAATGGTGTCAGCGTCCGATTGGTGGGCACCCCCATGCACCACCCGGTTGATCTGTCTACCGCCATACAAATAGGGTCACCCGTCGGTTTTTTTCACACTGCATATCCAAAAAGTTTATCTCGAGCACAAACCCGTTGATCAACACAGACCCGCTGGTGGTGCCGGAATAGCCTTCCACCGTTTTTATCTGCTTTGCTGGCGCTCGGTGCCTCTGTAGCATTTTGAGCAGCCCCGCATTTGCCCTGTGGCCCCGTTTTTTGCCTGCCCATGGTGTTTGGATGGCTCTGGGGAGCGACCCAGATCGCCCTTCCCACTTACCAGCCCGGTATAGACTCGCCTGATTTGCAGGTGACGCTGTTGATGTACATGTTCAAACGGCTCCGCATCCACAGGCTCGCTGTGTGTCCCGATCGAGATCGCGGAGCTCTTCTCTGGAGTCCTCCGTTTGAGCTCGAGCACAACGCTTATTTTGACAAGTTGGATGCTACCTACAACTTAGAGGGTTTTGTGCGCGAGTTGGCCCATGATCAGCACCGGATTCTCTGCGACTTCTGTAAGAATCGGTTCCGAAGTATGTGTTTCCTCAGTAAGGCTCCCTCGTTGGCTCTGCCCATGCTCTTGGACAGGCGCCAGCGACAGATCCAGGGGTTCAACTTTGTGATTATGCCCTTGAACACCACTCCCCATGACCTTGTGCGCACACTTGCACATCTGCCGTTGTACTACGAGCACTTCAAGCGGTTTGGCTTGGTCCAGCGCAAGGAAATTGCCCAAAAGGCTGTCACCCTGGTGCTTGGAGCCGTTGTGCCTAAGGCCCAGATTGTTCTTGACAACCAAGAGAAAAACGCCGTGGTGTATGCCTACTTGACCCGGTTGGCGTTTGAGGTGCAAGTGGACCGGATCTACCGCCAGCACCTCCGCGAGGCCGGGTTGGAGGCAGTGCCGATGTCCGCCACCCCGTCTAAGAACCTGAGCTCGCTGGGCAAGTCTCAGCGACGAGCGAAGTTGCCTTCTCCGTTAGGACGGTGCTCGCGAGGCTCCCCTCTGGTGACCCCAAAACCGGTTTCTCCCTCGAAGATCCCATCTCCCACCAAAGCTGTGCTGATGGTTTCGTCTGTGCCCAACTCTCCGCCGTCTAAAATCCCGTCTCCCCCTGGGATTCTCTTTACCAGTACTCCTCGCCGGCCGCTGGATGCTCTCGCTCAGGTTGTGTCCCCGCCGTCTCCCACACGACTTCCTGAGAGAAGACCTCTGGTGCTTCTCCACGAGGTTTCCGGGAGTGACGACTCGGGAGACACCAGCGACACCTCCGTGGAGGACCCCTCTCCGATTGCTGGCCTCTATGAACGGTGCCAGCAAGCGATCCTTCTCCAGCTCGCTCTCGAGGCTCAACGGCTCGAAACAGATGCGGTTGAACCCGAGCTGTGAGACTCAGCAGACGTTTTGAGTGGACACTCGGTCTCTTATGGCCTTGGTCTCTTATGGCCCTAATCCCTATGGCTACTAGTCTTTGGCTTCCCCATGGCTATCCTGTAATATACCAGCCCGTTGGCTCCGTGACCTAATCCTCCTGTATTATACTTAATAATGATGTTCTATGTACAAAGTCAAACGTAGGGCGGGAGAAGCAATCCCGCAATCGTGTTGGGCCGCTCGGTGGCCAACAAATCGTACAACGACGCCGCGCGACGACTGTCCCCGACCTCAATCTGGATCCCCAACCCGCTCAAAAACTTGCGGTTCAGCGGGCTCAACATGCGGCTCTTGGAGCCCACGCCGACACAGATGATCTCAGGCTTCGGGTGCATCTTCTCAAACACCGAGAGCACCAGGTCCTCGTCAAAGTGCACCACCACTCCGTCAATCTTGAAGCCTCCGTTGGACAAGTTGACCTCGTAGGTTTCGGTGGTGAACAAAAGAGCTCCGATGTGGTTGCCCTTGTCGTCGGGAGACAGGATCATGATACTGTTGGCCAAGTGGAAGCCCCGGTTGTTGACGGTCTCGATGTAGTTGACGGGCTTATCGCAATACATGAGGATGTCATTCTTTTTGAAGAGGTCGGCTGGGTTGGACGCCAACTCGGCTTTTGTGGGCGGGGTGAACACCTGCTTGTGGTTGATTTGTTTGGTGCCGCCGAAGAGGTCTCGGCGGAGCGCCAGGGTGTGGAAGCGACGGAGTCGGAACATGGTGGGGAGAAAAATTGGAGCCGCACTGATGGGGTGGTGGTTTCGTAGGGTGTGGAGGTTACGAAAGGGGATGGGGTTTGTCTAGGGGGTAAAGAACGTTACGAATGTTGTTCTTTCAGGGTTTTTGGGGTTTTCAAAGCGTTTGATTGGGGGAGAGGCGAGGAAAGCGGGTACTGGTTGGGAGGTGGCCAGCAGGAAACGAGCACTAAAAGTGGTAATAGGGGCGTTAAACCCATTTTATTGCTTCTGCTGAACCTTTACACTAAAACAAAACCTCACAACTAGCGCTTTTGGAGAAACCAAATATTTTTCGTAAAATCAATGGCAAAATTGTAATCCTCCTCTTAAAGGTGCAAATTTCAGAAATTCCAGAAATGGCAGTATGGTGGAGTGGTTAACACGTAGGGTGCAGGTCCCTATGCCCTTTGGGCGCGCAGGTTCGAACCCTGCTGCTGTCGGTTCTTTTTTGCACCGCTGGTGCTGTGGTATTCCAATTGCGAAACCAGGCCGTTGTCTAGGTCAATTGGCCAGCAGTCTTCTTTTTGGGTGTCTCGCTGTCCCACAATCTCTGTGTAACCTCTGGAACGGTCTAATGTCTCGGCTCCAGTTTGGAGGTCATTGTGCAGAAACACCAACTCCAGTCTCTTAGGCACCGTTTCTCCCACCTGCAACCCCCTCCACCTAACACTGTCCTCTTCTCACTCCTACGCTCTCTCGCTTATCACCACCTTCACTCTCTCGCATACCTTACCTAACCGATCGCCCACAGCATACTTGACCCAGGCTCGCTTAGCACGCTCCACAAGCACGCTCCTGTCGCCTCACGCAGTTCTCTGACTACCACCCACCCAATCACCCACCAATCCCCACCCAACTAACCAAACTACCCAACCATTCCACCCTTCTAAATTGCCCCACCTCTTCTTCCCCACCCTCTTAATGCGGCTTTTCGCAGTGCGAAACCACGACTGCCGCCATGTCGAACCAGGTGGTGTACTACGGCCCCAAGCCGTTGCAGCCGCTCAACGAGACCATGCGTCACGGCTTCGATGAGGAGTACAACTCCGAACAGGTGTTGCTGCTGTTGGCCCTGCAATTTTTCATCTACTACGACGACAAACGGCACAACACCAACGGCAACCCGATCACCGACGAGATGAAGGCGCTGCCGGAGTACTACAAGATGTACCAGCCCATCACCGACTGGAAGAGTCCCAAGGGCGCCCGCACCATCCTGGCTGCCCTCATATTGTGTCTCAATTTGGGTGTGGACCCGCCCGACATCATCAAGACCTACCCGTGTGCCAAGCTCGAGGCGTGGGTGGATCCCGGCCAGTTCAGCGACACCAAAAAGGCTCTCGACCAGATGGGCAAAAACCTCCAGGCCCAGTACGAAACGCTCTCGCTCCGGCTGAAATACAAGCAGTCGCTCGACCCGTGTGTCGAGGACGTGAAGCGGTTCTGCAACATTTTGCGGCGCAACGCCAAAGAAGAACGCATCTTGTTCCACTACAACGGCCACGGAGTGCCCCAGCCCACGCTGTCGGGCGAGATCTGGGTGTTCAACCGCGGATACACCCAGTACATCCCCATCTCGTTGTACGACTTGCAGACGTGGCTCGGAGCTCCCATTATCTTTGTGTACGACTGCAACCTGGCGGGCAACATCGTCCACAACTTCAAAAAGTTTGTCCAGAAGCGCATCGACGACGACAACGCCGGCGTCCACGACGCAGCCGCGCCGCTGCCCACGCTGGCCTACCTTGACTGCATCCAGTTGGCGGCATGCAAGCTGAACGAGTTGCTCCCAATGAACCCCGAGCTTCCCGCCGACCTCTTCACCGCGTGCTTGACGCTGCCCATCGACATCTCCATCCGGTGGTTTATCATGCAGCTGCCGCTCAAGGGAAGCTACTACCACGCACTCCCACGCAACTCAGTGGGCAACGTCATCATCCCCGGCAAGCTCACCGACCGCCGGACCCCCTTGGGCGAGCTCCACTGGATCTTCACCGCCATCACCGACACCATCGCCTGGACGCTGTTGGCCCGACCCATCTTCAAGCGGCTCTTCCGGCTGGACCTCATGGTGGCCGCTCTCTTTCGCAACTTCTTGCTTGCCAAGCGCATCATGCACCACATGAACTGCAACCCCATCTCCGACCCGCCGTTGCCCGAGGGCACCCGCCACCACCCGCTCTGGGAGCTGTGGGACCTCGCCATCGACCAGGTGTTGCTGCAGTTGCTCAAGGACAAGGAGGACGCCAAGCTGGTGGTCAAGCCCAACTACCAGCACTCGTCGTTCTTTGAGCAGCAGCTCACCGCGTTCGAGATGTGGCTCA
The DNA here is from genome assembly GCA_030560525.1 of Diutina catenulata. Lineage (NCBI taxonomy): Eukaryota > Fungi > Ascomycota > Pichiomycetes > Serinales > Debaryomycetaceae > Diutina > Diutina catenulata. Next base: position 47,679 of record JAKTTW010000014.1, read on the forward strand.
AGTACACCGGGCCCACCATCAAGGAGCCGCCGGAACAGTTGCCCATCGTGTTGCAGGTGTTGCTCTCGCCCGTGCACCGGTTGCGGGCGTTGATCTTGTTGCTGAAGTTCCTCGACTTGGGCCCGTGGGCGGTGTACTTGCTGCTCTCGATCCACATCTTCCCCTACATCTTGCGGCTCTTGCAGTCGCCGTCGCAGGAGCTCAAGCCGGTGCTCATCTTCATCTGGGCCCGCATCATGGCCATCGACTACAAGAGCACCCAGCAGGAGTTGTGCAAGGACAAGGGCTACAACTACTTCTACAACATTCTCAACTCGCTGGGCCCGGGCGCCAGCGACACCCCGGGCACGGTGTTGATCAACGACGACCACAAGGCGATGCTGGCGTTCATCCTCACCCTCTTCCTCAAGGACTTCCGCAACGGGCAGCGCCAGGTGTTCTCGCAGGAGATGATCAAAAACTGCCTTGTGTGCATCGCGCTGTCGGAGAACCCGTTGCTCCGCCAGTGGTGTGCGCTCTTGCTTTCGCAGCTCTGGAACAACAACCCCGAGGCCAAGTGGGTGGTGTACCGCGAGAACATCATTGGCGACCTTATTTCGGTGGTCAACGACCCCATTCCCGAGGTGCGCACGCTGATGGTGATGGCGTTCACCACGTTCCTCCTGGAGGCCGCCGACCACCCGCGCGACGAGTTGAAGCGCCAGGACATGCGGCTTGCCGCGGCGATGCTCGGGCTTGCGCTGGACGGGCTGCTGATGGTGCGGCGCGAGCTCTTGTTCTTCATGTCGCGGTTCGTGCGCCAGTACGACCGGTTCTTTGTCGTGGTGGCGTTCAACCAGATGGAGGAGGAGATCACGCTCATCGAGGCGCCCCACTCGTTGAACGAGTTCCGGCGGCGGCTGCCGGCGTACGGGCTGGTGTTCTCGTCGGTGTGGAAGGCGCTCTTGATCTTGGCGGACGACCCGCACTTGGAGGTGAAGCAGTTGGCGGAGATCTTGATCGACACGGTGATGCTCAAGCTCGCGGAGCTGGAGTTGGGCGGGCTCGTCAAGGAAATGCAGCAGTTCTTGGTCAACAACAGCACCATCAACATCACCGACCAGTTCAAGAACCAGCCGCCGCCGCGCCCGGTGAAGCTCCGCCAGAACCTGGCCAGTCCCGGCCACCGCAGCGGCGTCGAGATCAACGGGTCGCAGATCACCACCCGGGCAGCGCTGGCGGGCCCGCCTTCGACGCTGGACAGCAGCTCGCTCATGAAAAAGATGAGTCTCACCAACCTCTTCCGGCTGTTCAATCTCAGCGACGACAACAACGAGCTCAAGCTCGCCAAGGTGTTCAACCCCCGGCCCGCTCCGGCACAGTACCACGCACACTACCGGCCCAAACCGCCGTTCTACTCGCCACGGGACTTGCTGAAACCGCCGCAGTTCCCCGACGAGCTGGGGTTCTTCATGTACCTGTGCGAGTACTTCCAGGAGCCGCAGATGCTGAAGCGCGAGCCCGAGGAGGCCGGGCTGAAGGAGTACACCCGCCAGTTGTGGCGCCGCAACCGCAACGAGCAGATCATCACCGAGACCCAGCCCCAGAAGGCGCTCGCGATCCGCGGCGACTGGAACCGCAAGATCACCGTCATCAACAACCGCAGCCAGCCCAAGCTCATCAAGTTCACCCAGTTCGAGCGGATCTTGGTGGCGCTGGACGAGAAGGACAACGTGCTGGTGTGGGACTGGCACCTGAACCAGTTGGTGCGCACGTTTTCCAACATGAATCCGTTTGGCACCAAGATCACCGACCTCAAGTTTGTCAACGAGGACGACCTCCCGCTCCTCTTGACGGGGTCGTCCGACGGCGTGGTGCGCATCTACAAGTACTACCAGGACCCCGACCGGCCCATCGAGCTCATCGCGGGCTGGCGCGCGCTCACCGACATGTTGTTGGCGCCCAAGAGCGTCGGGCTCATCCTGGAGTGGCAGCAGTCGCGCGGGTCGCTCTTGGTGTCGGGAGACGTCAAGATCATCCGGGTGTGGGACGCCCAGCGCGAGATGTGCGTGATGGACATCCCCGGGCGGCTGACGCTGGCGATCACCGCGTTGACGCTGGACCAGGTGGCAGGCAACATCATTGTCGGCGGGTTCGACGACGGCACCGTGCGGGTGTATGACCGGCGCATGGACCTGCGGGACCTGATGATCCAGAAGTGGGAGGTGGGCCCGCAGGCACTGAACCACTACCTGATCCGCAACGTGCACATGCAGCGCGGCGGCTACCGCGAGCTTGTGCTGGGCCTGGGCAACGGGCTGGTGCAGTTGTGGGACGTGCGCCAGGCCAAGCTGCCGGTGGTGACGTTTGACAACACCGAGAAGCTGATCCGGTCGATCGACGTCAACGAGCACGCGCCCATCATCACCACGGGAGCCAAAGCGGTCAACATCTGGACGACGCTGGGGGACTTGCTCACGACGTTGAACAACCCGCACGACTCGTACCTCTCCAACACCACCCGGCGGTACGTGTCGCTGACCACCTTCCACCCCCATCGCATGGCGCTCGCCACGAACTACAACCAAGACTGTCACATCAACGTGTACTCGTGCGTGGGTGACTTTTAGTATATATTCACGAATTAACGATAGAGTAAGGGCACTGGACGTACCATCGAGAAGAGGCTTCGAAAGGGAAACTTGGTGTAGGGTGCTGGTGTAGGGTGCTGGTGTAGAGCGTTGGTGTTCGCGTTTGTGTAGAGCGTTGGTGTAGGCGGTGGTGTAGGGAGTGTCGGGCGTTTGGTGTAGGGGGTTTCAGGCGTTTGTGTCTGATGTCTACTTGAAACCTGTCATTCCGAATCACCTCATCATGGAATTCACGTTTTCTGCAAATAATCAGCCAAAACAGGGTGGGGATGGTGACACCCGTAGAAATGGTCGAGTTCGAGTCCGGTGGAGCACGGAGAGAACAAGGCGTGTAGATGAGGCTGCAACACACAGAGAAGTCGCCCACAAACCCGCCGCCTGTCTACACATCGCGACACCGTTGCCACCCATCGCGCTCTAATATATCTCTACTAGCCACCATGAGACGGGTCTGGTCGCGCCTACCCAGGCCGAAACACCACACAATTGCGAAAACGCACCAACACCCAACCCAACGCAACCAAAGCCACCCACCCAAGGCCCCGCCACACCCGCGAACCGCCTCTGTCCCCCACAACCCCCACCACCCATCGCGGTTACTAGCCCGTGCCGGGCCATATATGCATGCATCGCGCGTGGCAGCGATCACCCATGACTGAGCTCTACGAGATCCTCGAGGTGGATGTGACCGCCACCGCCACCGAGATCCGCAAGAGCTACCGGCGCCTTGCCCTCCGGTACCACCCAGACAAGATGGCAGGGGCGCTGGAACAAGAGCTAGCCGACGCCGAGGTCAAGTTTAAGCAAATCAGCCATGCCTACGAGGTGCTCAGCGACGAGAGTGCGAGACGGGAGTACGACACGTACGGCACCACCGGCAGCAACGGCAACTACCCCGAGTACGACTACGGGGCCAACCCGTTTGAGCAGTTCTACGGCGGCCACGACTTCAGTGGAGACGACTTCTACTCGTTCTTCGGGGGCATGCCCAATGGCCACCAGCCGCCTCCCCAACGCACCAAGCGCACGGAGGACGCGGTGATCGACGTCGATGTCACCCTAGAACAGCTTTTCATCGGGAAAACCGTCAAGTTTACCCGCCTGCGCAACGTCATCTGCAGTCATTGCACCGGGACGGGGGCCAAGAAGCATGCGGTGGCGAAGCCGTGCGTCCAGTGCGAGGGCAAGGGCCACTACCTCAAGTTCCGCCGGGTGGGCCCGGGCATGGTGGCCCAGGAGGCCGTCCAGTGCAAGCTGTGTCGAGGCGAGGGGAAGATCTTCAGACCAAAGGATAAGTGCAAGCGGTGCAACGGCACCAAGGTGGTGGACGAGACCAAGATCATGGAGTTCGAGATTGCCCCCGGGTCGCGAGACGGCGAGCGGGTGGTGCTCGAGCACCAGCTGGACGAGTATCCCGGGAAGGAGACGGGGGACATTGTCATCGTGGTGCACTGCGAGCGGCATCTGCGGTTCAAGCGGATGGGCGACGACTTGTACACCCAGTTCAAGGTGCCGTTGGTGGATGCGTTGTGTGGGTTCTCCGAGAATATCGCCACCCACTTGGACGGCCGTACTATTAAGCTCACCACGCCTGTGGGCAAGGTGATCCGGCCAGGCGACTTTGTGAAGATCAAGGGCGAGGGGATGCCCCACAAGAAGAAGCTGTGGTTCTCGACCCTGGGACGGGGTGACTTGTATATAGAGATGTTGGTCGAGTTCCCCTCCGACCACTGGTACCTCGAGAAGGGCGACTTGGATAAGATGCGCAACTTGCTTCCCCAGAAGTTGGCGCTGAAGGCCGACAGCCAGCGGCAGCTGGTGGACCCCGAGCTGCTAGAAGACGCCAACATCGATGAGTACACCGATTTCGTCATCAGCAGGCGCGAGGCGTTGCCGAGCTACGAGGAGGGGGAGAACAAGGCTGGGGCGGGTACCGAGCGGCCGGAGTGTACCACCCAATAACTGTGCATAGGGCGCAAGCCAATAATAGGACAAAGGAAGGAGTTGGTGTAGTCTTGCCAGGCACTCGTGTGAGGTGTTTTGGACCTATATATTGTGGTCGAAGAGTTTTAGTACGGTTTTTGAGGCACACACACAGGAGGCCACACGCTCCTCGAGAGGTTAAAAAAGATTATAGACTGCGTACTCAACGCAAAATTAACCACGTAAGCACCTCCTTTTGCCCTTACACCCCCGGGAAATGCCTTACGTTGGGGCCTTGTTTCCTCTACAAACGCAGCCTGCATACAACCGAAGTCTATTTGCAGCCATTTTCGTAAGCATTACCCGATTGGTGAGGTAAACACAAATAGCGTAGAATGACGTGTGGAACCTGTCACAAATAATATGCTAGTACAACAGAGCACAACCTCTCCCAAAGCACTATTCACCCAAAGCACTCTTCACCGCTCCCTCTACCTTTCTATCGCTTTTCCTGTATTCCTATGCAATTAATCCAATAAATCATCAAGTTCGTCAATGGTAAGGCCCACGTCACCCAACGGAGCCTCCTCGTCGAAGTCCGGCGCCTCGGCCCCGCCCAAGTACGCCAACTGCGTGCTCAGCAACGGCTCAATCCCAGCAGGACGGTACTCAACCGGCTCCGGGTCCGGGAGCAGCTCCACCGGCTGGTCGAGGTCGCGGGTCTCGCGGGGTTGCACCCTTTTGACAGGATCAACGTGCAGAGCCTGCGACGGAGGAATGGCCGACACGTGGAGCCGGCGGGTGCGGTCGGTGTGCACCAACGGACCAGGATGGGCCCCAGGGTGGGGGCCCTCTTTTTTCACCAAGTCGTCGGACACAAGGTTCAACTCGACCAAGTCCCGCAGCCGCAACGCCTTGAACGGCCCCAAGTAGTCGTGACGCAACTTGCGGAGCTTGTGCACCTTCTGTGGTTTAGCCCGGGGCAACTCGGGCTTGTGGATGAAACCAAGGGTCAGATTGGCCTTGGTGAGGATGGGAGGGGCCCTGGTGGCGGGGAGCGGGGCGCGTGTACGCACTGGAGGAGTCGGGGGCCCGCTGTTCTGGCTGCCAATCGCGCCCGGGAGCCTGCCCAGGACGGGAGCTAGGGTCAGCTTCGCCCGCATCAACAGCAGCAGCACCGCGTTGGGATCCTTGCCGCCCAAGGGCGTCCGCTTGATGCGGTTGCCCCCGAGCCCGGGTCCTCTGGCTGCACCCTCGTTTTCCTGGTTCATGGTCGCTTCAGGGAGACGGATGGGGGGTTGGTCCGATTGTTTTGGTTTTATGTTTTTTTGGTGCGGCCAATGCGGGCGTGTATGGAGGCTGGCAGACGTGGCGCCCTGCGGGCACAAACCGGGTGTGGGTGGTGGGGTACGGCGGTGATGCCGGTGTTTTTGTTGTGGTGACAACCGCCGGTGCCTTTTATGGTGTCGGGCTCGGCATTGCTCCAGTCACCTGATGTTTACCCATCGCGGTGATGACTCGGCTTATTTTTTGAGAGCTGCAGGCGGCTGGAACCGGCCGGGAGCCCAGCCCTCTCGGTGACACATTCCGCAGGCAGGCTGGCAACGGAAGCTCGGGAACGGCGCTGTCATCTGGAGGCTCCCCGAGGAAACACCCCCGCCGCCGGTGGTCGGCTCCACCTCTGGTTGTGCCAACGGCAAGCTGACGTCTCCTTACAGCAACTACTGCACACAGCTAGAGGATAAAACCAAAACAATCCCACGAAGCAAACCATTTCATCTGCCATGAAGTTTTTATTTGGGGCAATTAACACGGTGTTGCTTGCCGGCGCCGTGGTCATGATGACGTTCTTGGTGTTGCTGGGTCTGAGCCACCACTCGCCCATTAACCAGTTTTACTGGATGCGCGCAGAGGGCACCCACTCCATCTCCGGGGCCCCCACCAACTTTGCCTTCACCACCTGGGGTGCTTGCGAGTATGCCGACGGTAAGGTCACTGACAAATGCACCCGGGACCCCGTGGGCATGATGCAGCTGCCGGTGGATGTGTGGAAGACCGAGCAGGGGGTGCCTGAGGACTTTATCAAGTCGCAGGAGTCGTACTACTACCTCTCGCGGTTTGGTTTTGCCTTCCTTTTGATTGCCTATGCCACCGGGTGCTTTGCCTTCCTCTTCTCCGTGGCCAGCATGGGTGCTACCCACGCTGACCGTGGTCTTGTCCCGCTTGTGTTCTTGTTTTTCGTCACCCTGGTTGTGTGGGCGGCGTTGGTGACTGCGGTCACTGTCAAGGCCAAGAACCACTTGGACGGCAACTTGCTGCCCAAGGGCTTCGGTCTTATGTGGACGTCGATGTTCCTTTCGCTCTTGGTGCTCATTTGCACCATTGTCGGGATTGCCCAGACCAAGAAGGAGCACCACTACGAGGCACCGGTCACCGCTGATGGCGAGGCCGAGCCCGAGGTCAAGGAGGAGCTGTCGTTCCGCCGCGGCCTGACCGATGCTGCCGAGAACGACGCCGGTGGCATCCACTTTTTCAAAATTAAGCGTGACCCCAAGCCCGACACCGAGTCGGAGTAGATAATTAATAATACCTTGTTTATACAGAGCCATTGTAGGATGGACGCCAGTGTACATATTGGCACCGTCAATTACATCGTCAATTGACCTGGTAGAGGTCATTGGGCCCGCTAGGTGGCTACTGCTTTTACCCCTTAAGTGGCCATTCTTGGCTGCAAACCGCAAAATTGCCATGGGTGACCGCCAAGAGCAGAACAATGTATTCGTGAAATTAGGTTCGACAGGAACAATGAAGTGACACAACTTCTAGCAATGCTCAGTTCGACGCAATTGCGGTCGGAAGTTGCGCCGGCTCGGTTACGGGCACAGGACTAACGTTACCGAACAATAGTGCACCAACGGCGAACAAATGGTCCCGGTGAAATTGGAAGCAGGGGTTAAGTGGAGACGAGCGAAGTAAACAGACGAGGAGCCGTGTAAACAGAGTCGGCGAAAGCTAGAGGTGTTGCCGAGCTCAGCTGATGCACTGCCTAATTGGGAACAAAAAGACTGTAGCGTCTCAATGCGGTAACTGTTCCAGACAGCGGATCGCGGTGAAAAATAGCACACCCGCTAGAAGGAACGTTTCAAAGTTGAGAAAAGGCTAAGTAGCTATTTTTATCGATACGAAGTCAAACAGGGCCAGCTTAGGCCAGCTTGGGCCAGCGTAGGCCAGCGTAGGCGAGTACCTTAGTAACAAAGTAAAGACGACTATCACCCCATCAGCCTTAAGAGTGTCTGGGAGGATGCCGTCCGCGGCCTCCCAGCTACACAATACACACCTCCCACCGTCTCCGCCATACCCGCAATCACCTCATCTTAGTCTCTGATCCCCATCCTCACTACGCGAGCGCGCGTCGGGGCACGCAACCCAGACTAAGTCACATTTACCACGCGGCTAGATAGCGACCACCGATATACCCTTCCCCCAACCCGGCTACGATGAGTGATTCCTACGTGAACACCATCATCAAGACGCCCGACAAGGACCTGACATGGATCTATCTCAGTGACTGGATTCTTGCCGCGTTCCTCGGCATCTTCCTCGTGCTCATGTTTGACCGGTACGTGGGGATGCTCATGACCAAGGGGTTCCACTTGCTCCTATGGCGGTATGCCAAGGTGCGGATCAGCGTTGAGCTGTTCAAAATATCGTTTCTAGCGGGCCGGATCTTCGCCAAGAACGTCACCGTGGTAAACGCAGACACCCTGGTTCTGATGCTCAAGGTGACGATCACCTGGCGGTACTGGTTGTTTCGACGCACCCGCTTGAGTCTGTTCCTTGTCAACCAGCCCTCCGACGCCACCAGCGAGGACACAAACCCCAACAACGACTCGTTGCCCACGCGGATCATGGTGGTCATCGACGGGTTGGAGGTGTTTGTGATGAACCGGACTTGGGCCTACGAAGACATTCTAGCCAAGATGGGTGGCAACCCTGAAAAGTCCCCGGAAAAGACGCTGGCGTCGCTGGGGTCGCTGCTGCTGTCCACACGTCACTTTTCCAACGACGAAGGCGAGCTCCGGGCCCGCCAGAAGAACGGGGCAGTGACCCACGAACGGATCACCCACGCGGCTAAGCCACTCCCCAAAAGCAAGGAGGGACCCCCCAAGATTCTCGCAGTGTTGCTCCGTTTTGTCCCCATCGGTGTTTCGGTGAAACGAGGCGCGGTGGTGGTGGGGAACCCCACGGTGCCCACGCTCGCGTGCATGCTGTACAAGCTGGCCCAGGGGATCATCGACCTTGCGCACGCGCCCAACGTGCGCGACCACTACCGGTGGATCTACAACGTCAACCTCGAAAAGTTCCAGGTGGCTTTCCGCGACAACATTGGCTACGACCCGGCTCGGTACGACTCAGACACCCTTCGCAAGCGGCCAGGGAACGTGTACGTGACACAGTTGCTGCGCGGAGTGGCTGCTATTGGCAAGATGCTCACCAAACTTCACTTGAAGCCACGGCCGCGGGCGGCTCCGGCTCGAGGAACTGCCCGTGAGTGGTTTGGGTTGGCTCGGTACCACGAAGACGACGACGGGGCCAACGTGTATGTGATCAACGACGAGGAGTACGCCAAGGTGCCGATGGTGGTGGACACCGCCTCTGCGCGGGTGTGCTACTACTACGATGTGTGTGGCACCATGGGTCCTGGTGGCCAGACGGGAGGTCTCCAGGGAAACGACCCGCTCCCCGAGCACGCTCTCGAGATTGAAGTGCTGGAGGGTGTGATCCAGTACGGTGCCTGGGCCGACAAACAGCGCATTCCCCTACAGAACGTGTTGATTCCGATGCTTGCCCGCGATCAGCCACCGCTGCCCACCGACTACACCGTCGGAGCCCAGCGCGAGTATGCTGGGTTCACCCTATCACTCCAGGTTAAGGACGAGATGGTGGTCAAAGTACCCACTCGTGAGCCCAACAAGGACAAGGAGATGCTCAGCAGACACATAGCAGCAGCGAAAACCACGCGTCCGTTTGGTTGGCTCGAGCTTGCCATGGGCGCAGAGTCCAACTTTGGCGTCTACATGCTGTTTGTGAGCACAGCGGCGGGCACACCCCACCGGCTTGACGGATTCTTCAACAAGTTGGAGGTTCGCACGCTGGTGAACCACGACGTGCTCTTTTCTGCGGAAAACCACGAGCTTGTGGCAGATATCGGGTTCCCGCTTGCGTGGAATGGGCCGTGTTGCTGGACTTTTGACAATGTCAGCACGGGTGGTCGGCTCTTTTTGCTTCGTGAGCACGCGTTCTTGATCTCGGACATCTTCAGCGACTTTGCCCTGGGAGAGCCCACACCGTACGAGTTTCTCAAGGACTTCACGTACCGGTTCAACTGGCGGTTGGCCCAGTACGCGCTCTACTTCAACGTCAACGACCACAACATCATCCTGAACCCGTTGGACTTTGACAACAATACCTACCTCCGGTTCCAGGGCGACGAGCTTGTGGCCAACCTCCTGGTGTTGTTACGCGGTCCGCTCACCAAGTGCACTACTGTCAACTACCACATGGAGACCCCCGGGTTCGAGCTCATAGTCGACACGCCTCCCTGGCACACGGTGCTGGCGTTTATGAAGGAGCTGAAGGCTGTGGGCCAGCTGGGGCGGTTTACTGTAGATGGTGGCTACACCTTCTACGACGTGATTGAGGTGAACGCGCTGAACTACGTTGAGCTCCGGTGCGTCGGCGATGACATCGCCCTCAAGTTCTACGGGTTTGTGATCAAGTACTTTTTCATCATTTGCGACAACTACTTTGGCGAGTTCATCCACTTCAAAACGGTGGAGGAGTACACCAGCGGCGTGGAGCAACCGCCACCCGAGGACCCCGAGAAAAAGGTGGACTACTGGAAGATCCTCAAGACTGACAACGACATCGACGTGTTCTTCACGTTCCAGGTACGCCGAGGGGCGATCTTGCTTCCGGGGCACTTGTACGACTCCACCAACCACGTTTCCGTGTGCTTTGATGCGTTGGACATCGACATCCGCTTCACCAACTACTACATGGACCTCCAAGTCGACTTCTCGCCGACGTTCGGAGCCCACATCAACTCTCCGCTTGGCAACTTCCAACAGTACTGGAACATGGTGGAGGCCGCAGGGCCTCTGATCAGTGTGGACGGGCTCAACATCCACGGCCACCGGATGTTTGGCATTCCTCCAGACGAGATCACCTACAACGCTAAGTGGGATTTCGATGCTGGCGAGATCGCCATCATGGGCGGGCCCGAAGTGCTCATGACGCTCATCAAGGGCATCGATCTCTTTGCGTTTGGGTTCATGGACACAGAGAACTCGTTGAACATCCCCATGCCCGCGGTGTACGACGCATTCAACATCACCTTCCGGTGTCCGTGGGTGTGCTTGGGAATGGACGACAACGAGGGCCACCGCATTGTCGCAGACATTCGCCGGCTCGTGGTGCTGTTTTCCGACTACCCGAGCAAGCGGTACCTGGGCCGGGTGACGATATTGATGCCCGAGATTGAGGTCCGCGTTGAACACAACCAGACCATCCAGGCGGCGTTAGTCACTGCGGCAGTGCTCCTGGTGTTCATGCTCAAGAAGAACGCGGAGCAGGTGCGCCAGATCCAACAGGCACACCTCAAAAAGAACGATGCGCCGTTCCACCGCAACCCGTTCTTGTTGTTCGACGAGTACCGCGACCACGAGTATGACGCGGCGCAGGGGTGTTTTCTCACGTCCTTGCTGCTTCCTGACGCCAATGCTCCGTTGGTAGCGTCTGACGATTCGAGCGGAGGCTCGCATTTGCTGGACTACGACGACGAGCCCGCGGGCGCACGGTTCATGCCCACCGTTGACTACAACGAGGAGGATTTTGCCCCCACTACTGAGGTTGACCCGGAGTTTGAGTACGACAACATCGTGCTCGAGTTGGCTGACACCAAGGGGTTTGTGCTGGTGGCACTGGCGACGCTGGTGTTGGAAGTGTTGACGCCGCTCGGTCGAGTGCTGTTGGAGTCAGCGATGGATAACCTCCAAACTAAGGTTGTTTCGGGAATCAAGCAGTTGATGGGCGAAAAGAAGGCCGTGCTTACAGCACGGGTGACGATCCCGAGTCTCCACTTGTCCATTGGCGAGTTTGCCACTGGGCTTGACTGGGAGGCGCGTGTGTTTGGCAAGACTCCTGTGATCCCTGTGACCAACGTCTACGTCAGCGAGGCTCTGTTGGCCTACTCTTCAAAGATGGAAAAGCCGTTGGGAGGTCACTTGATCCCCGACGTGGCTGACACGTTTGCTGTGCATGTGAAGCAGGTCTCGGTGCTGATCTCCAACCCTACTGAGTTCCAGCCTTCCGTAAGTATCATTGTGGCTGATATCGAGGCGTGGAGCGACTCTCACTCGGGCGAGGACTCGGTGGGGCTGGTGAGCGTGGACCGGGTGCTGGCGGATGTCGATGCTGCCCAGCTGGAATGGCTCGTTGACTACGCCACCCAGGTGGTTGCTGACGTTATGCCGGTAGCCGCCATGGCCCAGCGGGTGTTCGCCAACTTGGACTCCCCCGCAAAGCTTGTGTACATCCTCACCAAGGCCCTGACCGAGTTCGACATCGACCACGACCCAGGGGTGCTCACCAAGCCTGCGTACGTGTTGCGACTGCGCAAAAACCACGTCCGGTTCTACGATGGATGGAAGTTAACAGCACGTATTCGCCACATCTTGCAATCGCTACCGATGGAATGGCGGCACCAGCCAGACATGTTTGCCCGGCCCCTCCCTGACGATGCGTACGACCAGGTGGTGGAGATCTTCTCGCACTGGCGAGGGTGGGAGGCCATTGCCGAGCAACGACGGTTCTTTTTTAACTACATTTTTGACCGGTTGCCCCCAGCCCCGTTCCAGGGTTTCCATGTGGACTTCCACGGAACCCTGGCGAGCTTCAAGCTTCACCAGGGCAGTGACATCGACACTATAGCGCTAGCACAGATGGGAGTGCTGCTCCGGTTGTACGAGATCCACAACGCAGCCACCAACAAATTTGGCATCGAGTGGATTGATCGAGCTGAGAGCTGGGAGGGCTCGGTTAACGTGGGCAGTTTGACATGTGCGCTCAGCAGTATCACGTTGGATCTTCTCGCACGGGCTCCGTGGACACGGTTTGAGCACCAGGTGATGCAGACCACTACGGCGGTGCAAAAGGAAGCTCCCCAGCCAGTGGGAGCACCCAAGGAGAAGCATTCGGTCATTGTGTCTGGGGTGGTGCTGGTAGCGTACGACGTGACTCTTACGCTCCCCCACACGTCGCTCGAGCTTTCTGGGTCCGTTACTGCGGACACCGAGGTGATCGACTTGAACCAGCCTTCGAGCAGCACCCCTCTCATGGCCCTGGTGGCGATGTCGTGGGGGTTCGATGTGGCTGTGTTTGCCGAAGGCGTGCCAGCTGCGCTCTTGCTGCTTGAGGTGGGCGAAGGAGACACTGTCACCGGGTTCTGCGGCGACTCTGTCAAGACTGTGGACGTTAGTGTTGGTCGGGTGGCTATTACTGCTGGCAACAACCAGTTGGTCACCTGTCTCGATGCACTTGTTGAGGATGCCGTGCACGTAGCTGGCAAAATCGACCAGTTGCAGCACGCTCTCTCCAACAAGGCGGCACTGGAGTTGGCCCCCATCACGGGCAAGGAGCTTGTGGTAGTGCTGGAAGCACTGGTGGCTCTGAAAAGCACCGGCCATTCCAACAACCCGTTTGCCAAGCTTGGCGAGGTGCTGGGAGTGCTTGTGGTGCGGGAAGGTGTTATCACCGTGGACTTTGACCCGTTGAGAGTCCAAGCACGGTCTCAGGGACTCGAGTTGAAGGTGGCCAAGCTTGTGGAGTTGGCCGTGGTGGAAGCCGTGTTGGCGCGTACCTCGATTACCGCCAAGCTTGCCCAGGTGCTGGTGCTTGATATAACCCTGTCTCAGGTGGGCGGGCTGGTACGTATGGTACCTGTCGGTCCAGACGAGTGGGCAGTGAACGCTGCTGTGGCGATGATGATGACCAAGATTCAGATTCCCCAGCTCGTTAACGCAATCAAGGCTGGCCTCGTCCACGAACACATCCTCGAAGACCAGGTGAAGCTGGTGGTGGAGTGGATAGACTCAGACCGAGGCTTGGCACGGTTGCAGAAGTTAGGCGACAATGGAAAGCCCGCTGAACCGGCTCCAGAACCAACTCCTTCAAAGCTTAAGGTTCTTTACAAGTTTGCCTTCTCCAACGACTTTGTATCGGTTTCGACTCACGTCAATGAGACTCAAATCGCTATTGAGCTTCACGAGATCGCACTGGGCGTGTACAACGTTGAGAGCATGATGGCTGGACCCCACGTGCTAGTGCCCGTGTTTGGTGATTTTGCTGTGAACTCGTTCAAGTTCATCGTGTTGGACCGCACCATCAACGTCAACCACTCCACAGTAGTGGACTTCAACATGTCGATGCGCGTGCTCAATGCTGAGAATAACGGCGAGATGTCCCAGGCACTCCAGTTAAAGCTGCAATGGTGCCGCGTGTGTGGTTGTGCGTCCACGCTCACTCGGATGCTTGGCTGCATTGACGTGGCCATGGCGGTGTGGTCGACCCGGAAGCGCAGAGATTCGCCAGTGGGTCTTGGAATCGGTCACAAGGAGCCCAATCTGTCGCCCGAAACCCTGGACCTGGAGTCTGTGGCCGAGGACAAGCTGCTTTTCGACTACTTCTCTGCCGTCAACATTCTCGCCTACAACTTCTCTGTCGGGTGGCTCTTTAACGGGTCCCGTAAGGACTACCCGGGCATCACGTTTGGTGCTGAGCGGTTCTTTGCGACCGTGGAGCGGTACTTGGGCAAGTTCACCCTTTTGGACGCATACATTCTGGTGGCCCATGGGTTCCGGACGTCCAACTTTTACCCCACGGGGCTGGAGCTTTCATCGCTCAACCGGGCATTTTTGCCAAAGATGCAGGTAGTGTACTCGATTGTCGACACTCCTGCGGGCAAGGACATGCGGGTGCTGGTTGTGGGCGACCAGGTGGACATCAAGTTCCTTTCCAACCTGGTGGTGATCAGCGAGCAGCTTCTCGAGCTGGTGTCCGAAGTCAACCGCTACATGGACAACCGCAAGCGCTGGGAGAGACCTCAAGGTCTGGCCACCCCGAAGCCTGCCACCCCGAAGTCCACCGAGCCTCACCAGTTCACGCCTTGGTTCAGCCAGGTCGAGGTGTCTGCTACGTTTGAGGGGTCCAAGATTCTCTTGTACCGTATCGAGCACTGTGAACCAGACTCGCCCGAGCTGTTGTTCCTCCACCTGCCTGCAGTGAAGCTAGCTTTGTTCTACCAGCACTGTCGCGGCGCTGCTCGCAAGCACGTCTTCAGAGGTGATGTCCTCACCTGCTCAAGTGCCAACACCTTGCATTCGCTGTGTGTACCGGTGCTTCAGGACATCGTCGAGGGTATCCGTCGCATCATGCGCAAGACAAACAAGACGGTGAGCCACCCAGGCTCGCCCACTCCCATGCTGCCTGGCCCGCTCCTGCCTCGCGGAGCATCGCTGCCCACGCCCATGCTGCCTCGAGTAGCTCTGCCCAAACCACACCAACCTGCGCTGGACCCAGGACCATCAGAGCCTGCTGGATTCAAGCATGTTATGCTGGAGGTAGACATGCACATTGGCGTGCGTATTGAGTCCCAGGCGCTCACCATGTCATGTGAGCCCACGGCCAAGGTTGGAGCAGTGGTGCTGATGGACGGTATCAACTTCCAAATCAACTCGGACACCGCCCACGGGGTTCCCGTCGTGCAACTGCTGTTGTATGTCCAGCACATCCAGGCGTCGTTGCAGCATATTTACCTGCGGGACATCCTGGGCCTGGTGAGCCTCCACCAGATCATTTGGCTGCTGGTACTTGAACTCGGCGAGGTTACCCTGATCTTGCTGCTGGGCCTGGTGGTGGACGTGGATGGGTACATCAAGATGCAACAGATCCAGGATCTCGAGCTCTTCAAAGACATCTGGCTCCCCTCGCGTGAACCTGTGCCAAAGGAGCACCGTGCGGCTCCGATTGAGCTCACCTCACAAACAAACTTGGCCCAACGGTTCAAGGAGGTGCTGACGACGTTAGCGTTCCCGTGGATGTTGACGCTTGTGGTCACTCGAGTGGGAGCTCGTGTCGACTTTGGGCCGCTGTTGGGTCTGTTCCGACTCAGCATCGACCAGGCGTGGGCGGTGCTGCGAAAGCAGCTTGACTGGACCCAGGATCTCAAGTTGGGCGTTAACGAAGTGGAATTGACCCTGGTTGGCCGGCTTGGTGCCGCTGTCCACCTCAAGAGGCTCAATATCCACACCGCGATTCTGTGGCAGCTTGCACTGGATAAAACGGTGGATGTACCTTTGATCATGATTAGCGCCGGCTGGGAAAGACTCGACGCCAAGCTCTCGTTTGATCACCATGTGTTTGCGTTAGCCTTTGTCGACCAGTTGCTGGTGGAAGTGTACAACCAGAAGCTGGAGTTGTCCATCTCTAAGGACCACTTGCTGGTGCAAATCGTCTGTGGTGCTGCTGAGGTGTATATCACTTCGTTGTTTGCCCTGGCCATGTGGGACATCCACAACACAGTGTCCCGTATGATGGCGGAGAAACGCACCAGTTATCGCGAGACGCTCAAGGACAGTGCTCCTGCGACCGATCTGACGCCCACGTCCAAGCCTGTGCCCGAGCTGGCCATTTTGGAGGCTGTGAAGAAGCTCGAGTCGCGGATCCAGCTCCTGGTGGGTCAGCTCCGTGTCTACGTGTTCCCGTCCCTGTTTGAAGACTCCAAGGTGCTTGTGGTTAAGCTCGACCAACTGCGGGCTCAGTTCAGTCAGAACGAGTACCTGAACGGTATTACAAATGAGCTTGAGCTCAAGTTCACAGACCTTCACATTCTGTTGTCCCGCACTCAGCGGTGCCTGGAGGAGTTTGTCTCAAGTTGTACAGTCGCTGAGTTTGTTGATGTGGCCCACCACGCGCGTGGCGGCGGTATCTTCGTGTTCCCTCGCTTCAGGGTACTGATGCGGCTGTTCCAGAAGTACGACAACAATGTGGTGGAATACCTCTACCAACAGCTGTTCGGCAGCACGGTTGATGTACGTTGGAACCTCGGCCTGGTAAACTTCATTAGGGAAATGTACCTGGTTCACCAGCGGGCACTCGAGCTGCGCACAGGATACGCTAAGGCCCATAGAGAATCGGTCGTGGCTGGTATACGCCAACCGCTGACGTCTAGCTCTTTTAAGGACGACCCTCTGGATGCGATCGAACAAACACTTGACGAGACAATCTCGAAGGTTGCGAAATCCTCGAGCTACGAGTACCGGCCCTTAGCGCCACCCATCATTGAAGCCCCGCAATTGAAGGAGCTTGGTAACGCTACACCACCTTTGGAGTGGTTTGGTTTGCATCGGGACACGTTCCCCAACATCACTCACCAAACGGCGATTGTGCCGTTGCAAAGAGTGATACACGAAGTAGTTTCACAATACCTGAAACTCTTAGGTAAAGCATAATTAGCATAATACATATTTTGAGATTTATTTGTTGGAAAGTTGAAATACCTGGAAGTTGTAAGAACTCACATTTTGTAGTGTTAATCAGGTTTAGTGTTCAGAATACCACATCAAAAGATAGCTTACTGTAGAAAAACCAGTGATGACGCTTCAAAACTTCCAAAAGCGGCGTCAAATACAATATATGACTAATAATACAAAGCTCACCACTTAGAGGGGTAAAAACCCCCAAATTTTAGAAATGGTTCTGTAGTCTAGTTGGTTATGGCATCTGCTTAACACGCAGAAGGTCCCCGGATCGAGCCCGGGCGGAATCACTCTTTTTTGCCAGTTTCTTGGTTGTTTTTTAAATTTTTTGCGCTCCGCTAGAGCATGATCCGTACGGAGTTGTCGCATCTCATAATTCTTGATTTTTGAAGTGTTCCTTCGCTGTAAACACTACTTTTTCACGAAACATTACGATCTACCACTTGGGTTGAACACAATCAACCGCCCTCAATTACGACTGCGTGGCCCAGTGGCTAAGGCGTGTGACTGTTAATCACAAGATCGTGAGTTCGATCCTCACCGTGGTCGCTTCTTTTTGGCCCTTTGCAAGGGGACTCCGTTTTTATCTCTTAGAAGCCGGTGGCACGTCCAATTTTGTCTTTTTCACATCTGGTGGTACTGGTTGCGAAAAGACCATCCAATACCCGGAAATGCGACAAGCGAAGACCCGAAAAACCCAATCCGCCAGCTTTTGCAAATCTTGGTTATTCATATTACCCGTTGCCTAAATTTCACCCCGTTAGTCCATTAATCTATTATTACATTAACCCTCAAAGTCTATCTCGTATATGATCACCGTGTCGGTGTAGTTCAGCTGTCCCCAGCCGCGGTTGCCACTGGCACTGACCATGAACCGGCCAGTGTCGTCAACCCAAAGCGACGAAAGCACCCCGCCGTGGTGGCCCGGGATGATCGTGAACGGGGTGGCCTGCTTTTTGCCCGTAGCTGCCAAGTCGTTGTACAATTTGAGGTTGTACAAACGGATATTGTCGACGGACCCACAGAGAAGGAAGTCATCGTTGGGCATCGTGGCCAACGCCAGCACGGGGCCAGAGATCTTCGGGAATTGGAGGGTCTTGGCCACGTTGGTGACACCAGCCTTGTGCGGCATCCGGAGACTCAACTCCTCCACGGTGGAGTTACGACGGCCAGCAAAGATAGAGAACCCGTCGTTGGACCACGCCAGCAGCATACACCACGGGGGAGTGCCCTGAGGAACCGCCAACTTGATCACGGGCGACAGAACCCGGGCGTCCCAGATGTTGATGGTGCCGTCGATGGCCAGTGACATGAAAATGTCGTCTGAGTTGTAGGTTTTCGCCCCAGAGGAGGGCTTGGGCTTCTCCATCTTGACGTCCCCATCCCCATCGTCGTCGTCACCGAAAAGAGAGTCGATGTCGTCGTTCCCCTCGTCGTTTCCTTCACCGTCGCCTTCTCCCTCCCCAAGCTCCAAGGGAGACGCCGCCAGCGGCCGGTAGGCTATGTTCAGCACCTGGTTGGACGACCCCAAGTACGCTGCCAGCGCCTTACCCGTGTTCAAGTCCCAGTTGCGGATGGTTTTGTCCCAGGAGCCAGACAACAATTGCGTCTGGTCTGACGAAAGCTGGAGCACCAGCACGGCATCGGAGTGGCCTTCCTTCCCTGGAGCTAGGTAGTGGTGGATGTGGCCCTCGTTGTGGCGCATGGTGTAGAAGTTTATCCCTCCAGAAAGAAGACCCAGTACACACCAGAGGCCCCTTCTCTCAGCTTGGAGAGCGTATACGGGGTTGACGATGGGCTCGTAGGTGGCATTGGCCAGCTCGGCAAGCTTGGGGTGCTTGGCAAAGAGCTCTTTTTTGGAGACCGGTTGCTCATTCTCCCAGTAAGAGACAATGACACCGGCCTTAGTGATCAGGTCAACAAGATTGTGTTTTTGGGCCATGGTGAGCGGCAGTTTACCCTGGATTGACGCGGTGAAGTCGTACTTGCGGATGAATCCGTCCTCCCCACCCGTGAGGATCCACTTGGGCCCCGCAGTGAACGCCATCGCCTGGCACTGTCCAGCGTAGGGAATGGCCACCTGCGGCACAATGTCGAACTCCAGGGCCACTTGGGCTTTGAAGCGAAACCGCGAGCGGGGCGACATCGGTGTGCCTGGTTGAGATGGTGACCCATTTTGGGCGGGTTCCGGTTCCAGTTTCTCCAGTTCCTCGGGCTTTGCCAGCGCGGGGCTCCTTGAGTCTGCGGCCTCGGTGGCTGGCTCTGATGTGGTGGGTTCGGTGGCCTCGGGGTCCGGATTGGGCGATGTCAGTTCTTCTTCCTCGTTCTCTTCGTCGTCGTCGTCGTCTTCGTCATCGTCGTCCCCTCCCTCTTCTCCCTCCTCCTCCTCACCATCGCCCTCCTCATCGTCGTCACCCTCCCCGTCGTCGTCCTCTTCTCCATCACCGTCACCGTCACCGTCGTCGTCCTCGTTCATTTCTTCGTCGTCGTCGCCATCCGCAGGCGCAGCGTCATCCTCGCTCGCTGCCGGCTGCAGAGTGTCCATTTCCACGTCGTCCTGAACATCCTCCTCTATTTCGTCGTTGAATAAGTCGTCCATGGTGGGCTCTAGAGAGGTTTCGCGTTTGAAAAAATAACAGGCAGTGAGGGGACGGGAGGACGAAGAGGTAGCGAAGCAAAGAGAGAGGTGCGGACAGTGGCAGGTATGGCAATGGTATGGGGTGTTGATTTTGTTGCCATGGCATTAGAGTGATGGTGTCTTTCGTCTTGGTCGGTATACTTTCGCTAATCTTAGCAATTGAGGTGGTAGAAGATGGATCATGATATGAATAAAATGAACCAGTAGAGATACCTAAACGCGTCATAATAATCAGTAGAATATGTAACTTTATCAGGGACGTTATATCTGAGTACAGCTATTGTGGAATTGATGACTTTAAGACTAGGTGCTCACCAAAGCTTACTTACTACCAACTGGACAAGCTCAATAAAGTCAGAAATTTTAATCCCTTGGCTTCCAAAAGGGTTCATGGGATAACAACTCACTGGTAATACAACCATACTTTCTATACCGTCTTAGACTTCTATAAACTCTTTTAGCGCTTCAACTCGTATTATACTGAACAGTACGGTTTTATCTCGTGTGCACCAACTTTGTGTTACCGAAACCACCTCAACAGCACACCGCTCCCGCTAGCTGTCTCCTGCCCCACTTGACTGCAAAATACCACCCTCTAACACCAATTATACCTGATTCAGATAATTCCCCTGGCATATTCCAGGGCTCAAATCACACGACCGTCTAAACCACCAGACGCCACTACAGCAGGAAGCATGAGTTTCAACTACTCCGGGCGATATGCCCTGCCAAACAAGGACACTCAACTGGCCCCCACCAACCTCGACCAAGATGTCAACAAGCTGCGCAAGGGCCGCTACCAAGACAAGCAGGGCGAGGTGAAGGAGTACCTCGTTTCCGTATTGGGGTCCTCCCTCTTTGACCAAAAATTCCTGGATCCTGAGCTTCGCCAAACGGATCTTATGGAGGCATTGAAGGATGGGGAAGTGTTGTGCCGCCTCGGACAGAAGGTCAACCACTCGCCGAACCCCACCACCAAGTTCCGGAATCTGAAAATGCCCTTTGTCCAAATGGAGAACACCTCGTTTTTCCTCTCCCTCTGTGAGGCCATTGGTGTACCTCACGACGAGATCTTTGTTACCGTCGACATGTTTGAGCTGAAGGACCCGTACCAGGTGATCTTGACGCTCATGTCCTTCTCACGGGTGGCCCACCAGATGGACCCTGAGACCTTCCCGACATTGATCGGCCCGAAAGTGGTGAAGATGAAGCCGCAAGTGCCCGTCAAGCCGAAGAAGTTGCAGTCGTAGGCTATGGGAAATAATACGACAATAGTTATGTAATTAGGACAATACCCAGAGAGGAGACTGTAGTGACGCGAGTAAGGACAATAGAAGTACCTCACTCGCGTCAGCCTGCGGGAGCTATGGTGCACTGGACCCAACCTGTCTGCTAAGCCTCAACCACCGGTATATTGAACTTCCGATCCAACCTTAACTTGGTCACCGGGGCTACCGGAAAATTCCAATGCTATTCACATAGTCGATTTCTAAAACTTAGATAACCTCTTACGCTTCTCCATTCATTCCCAACTTTATTTTTCATCCAAGCCACCGGCTATTTTTCGTTGAGCCCACGAGGATCGGAAGAATACCGAATAATCCGAGGAATTATCCGGTACGAACCCCCGAAACACTCAATGGAAACAACACCACTTCTACAGACACAAATCCATCACCGTACGTCCCGGTCACTCCACTTTTCCTCCTTCTCCCCACATATGCAATGGAAGCGTCTTCGGGTGACCCCCGCGCGGCTGCCTAGTGCTACCGACGGTGAAAAATTGGGACAAACCCTAAGGCGTGCCACAAGAACCCAACAAACGGTTCCGACCAACCCAGCACTGAAAGTCGTTTGAATACAACCCCACAACATTTTCACCGTAAACATGCGTCCTCGAAGCACCCCTCGTAGCTCCTTCCCGTCCATCAACCCCCGCCTGTCCTGCACAATGCCCTGAATCACACCATACATTGCTATAAATACCCCGAGCCACCGCCATATCCCCATGACTGTCGTACCCACCAAACCGTTCCAAGACCAGAAACCCGGCACCTCGGGCCTCCGGAAGAAGGTGACCGTGTTCCAGCAACAGCACTACACGGAAAACTTCATCCAGGCCATCTTCGAGGCCATCCCCGAGGGGGTGGAGGGCCTGACCCTCGTTATTGGCGGTGATGGCCGCTACTACAACGACCACGTGATCCAGGTGATTGTGCTGATGGCCCAGGCCAACGGCGTGGCCAAGATTATTGTCGGCCAAAACGGGATCTTGCTGACTCCCGCCACTTCCCACGTTATCCGGATCCGCCAGGCCACTGGTGGCATCATCTTGACGGCCTCTCACAACCCTGGCGGCCCCAAGGAGGACCTCGGTATCAAGTACAACCTTGCCAATGGCGGTCCCGCCCCCGAGGCTATCACCAACAAGATTTTTGACATCTCCAAGACCCTCAAGGAGTACAAGACCATTGCCAACGCTCCTGTGGACTTGTCGCAGATTGGGCCTCACGACGTGCACGGGTTGCTCGTGGAGGTGATTGATCTGACTGCCGACTACACTGCGATGCTCAAGGACATCTTTGACTTTGACCTCATGAAGAAGTTTTTGGACAAGGCTGGTGACAAGTTTTCGGTGCTTTTTGACGCTCTCAACGGTGTCACTGGCCCCTACGGCGAGCAGCTCTTTGTCAAGGAGCTTGGCTTGCCCCAGCTGAGTGTGCAGAACGTTGACCCTTTGCCCGACTTTGGTGGCTTGCACCCTGACCCCAACTTGACCTACGCCAAGACGCTTGTGGACCGTGTGGACAAGGAGAACATTGGCTTTGGTGCTGCGTCCGATGGCGATGGCGACAGAAACATGATCTACGGCGCGGGCACGTTCGTGTCCCCCGGCGACTCTGTGGCGATCATTGCCGAGTACGCCGACGCCATTCCCTACTTCAAGAAGCAGGGTGTGTACGGTCTTGCCCGGTCGATGCCCACGTCGGGGGCGATTGACCTTGTGGCCAAGGAGAAGCTGTTGGACTGCTACGAGGTCCCCACTGGCTGGAAGTTCTTCTGCGACCTCTTTGACGCCAAGAAATTGTCGATTTGCGGAGAGGAGTCGTTTGGCACTGGTTCCAACCACATCCGCGAGAAGGACGGGCTCTGGGCCATTGCCGCGTGGCTCAACGTGTTGGCGGACTACTACGTCAACCGCAACCCCTCGGCCACCGAGTACTCGATCAAGGAGGTTCAGGACGCGTTCTGGGTCAAGTACGGGCGCACCTTTTTCACCCGGTACGACTACGAGAACGTGTCGCTGGAGGGCGCCAACGAGCTTGTCAAGGGGCTCAAGGCGATTGTCGACAACCTGAAGGAGGGGTTGACTCTCTTCAACTACACCATCAAGGAAGCGGGTAACTTTAGCTACAAGGACCTCCAGGGCAACGTGTCGGAGAACCAGGGTCTCTACATGAAGTTTGACAACGGGCTTCGGTTTGTGGTGCGGTTGCTGGGGACTGGGTCTCTGGGAGCCACCGTGCGGTTGTACCTTGAGCGCCACTCGAGCGACCAGTCGACCTACGCGCAGCCCGTGGACCAGTTCTTGAAGGACGACATCAAGTTTGTGTTGGACTTGCTCAAGTTCAAGGAGCACCTTGGCAGAGATGAGCCCGACGTGAAGACGTAGTATTTATAGGAATAACAAGAAGTTATTGGGTGTTTGGTGTAGGTGTGGGTGTGTGAACGTGGTGTTCAGACTAGTGCGACTGTGTGAGGTTGTGGTAGTACCCAATATTGAAGAGTCTGTACTAGCGTTGAGATTCGTAGTACTTGCATTGAGAAGATTGTTGTACTAGCAATGAAAAGAGTGTAGCACTAGCATAGGAAAAAAAGTATAGCACTAGCATTGTTGACGTAGTGATTGTCAAGTCTCTTCAATATAACTTTCTAGCTCGTGTCTACCACACCCCACATTACACGCCAAGACCTTCTACGACCGGTTTAAGTTTTGTGACACCTCCGATCGCCCACCAAAAGCAACGCGAACAATAGCTGTCAAGACTAGCCATGCAACATCTCTACCACTCTTAACCATCACTACCATTCTTCACCATCATCCAAGGTCATAATAAATTACGTACTTATACACGGCCGAGGCCAGGGTCATGGGGCTCATAAATACTTGGGTTTCTTGTACAGATCATTTTCTTCGTCGCTGGGTCGCTTCATGCTCGGCAACACCATAAACCCGCCCTGCTGGGGCTGCGGGGACGACACCAGACGGATAGCGGGGAGCGTGGGCGGCACCATCGAGCCACCGGCGGAGCTCCCCACGGCGGGAGAGCTGCCGACACCACCACCGATCGAGGGAAGCGTCGGAGGAGCTCGCGAGGCCCCAGGAGGCGACCGCTCGGAGTGCGACGGCAGCAGAGTCGACGTCAGCGACAACGTGGGCAACGTGGGCGCGCTCACCGAGGGGAGCGTCGGGGGATGCGGCTGGTGGTGGCCCACCTGCGGAAGCGGCGGTGACAGCTGCAGATAGTGCTTTTGCGGCAGCTGGGTGAACTGCGGCGGCTGGCTGTACTGGGGAGACCCCTTTTGCGGCAGCTGCTGGGTCACCGGCACCACCCCCTGCATGTTGGCGAGCGCCATCATCTCGTCGAGCCGCTTGCGCATCAGCTGCTCGCGCATCTGCAGCGCCTGCTCCATGGCCTCAAGCTCCATGATCCGGGTGCGGTACAAGTCGTTGACGAGCTCCAACTCCAGGATGCGGGTCTTGAGCGCGGCGGTGGACGACGAGTCGTCGTGGCCGCCGGGAGCGCCCGCCAGCGGCGGCTGGCCTCCGGGTCCCAGAGGAGCTCCGGGAGCCTGGTTCGGGGGCTGGTTCGGTTGGTTGGGGGGCTGGTTTTGCGGCTGGCCCGGGTTCTGGCCCTGAGGCTGGCCCTGCGGCTGGTTCTGCGGCTGGTTGGGCTGGCCCTGGCTGCCGTCCATCACCGCGGAGAAGATCAGCGACGGGCCGGCTCCCAGCGGTTTCAGCGCCTGCGCCATGAGCGACACCCCTTGCACGGTGCCCGGCTCGCGCTTGAACGTGGCCAGCGGGCCCAACTCCGTCGCCAGCATGTTCTCAAGCACGTTGGCCGCGGCGTGGTCGTGGGGCGAGTTGTTCAGAAGCAACAACGGCAGGGTGATCCGCCGCAACCCCAGCGGGAACAGCGGCGGCACCGAGTTCGGGTAGTGCAACGGCTGGGCAATGGCGTGCACCTGGGGGTGCGGGTGGTGGTGTGGGTGCGGAGCCAAGTGGGGCGTGGCCAGGAAGCTCGGGGTCACCAGCGGCAGCGGTTTCATCACCAACGGGGTGTACTCGCCGCTCAGCTTGCGCTTGGCAAGGTGTTTGGGGCTCAGAGCCAGCGACACCCGCTTCTTTTCGCTTTTGGCCCGCAACTCCGGGGTGTTGGGCATCAGCTTGTGGGTGGGGCCGTGGCCCGCGGCGGTGCCGTTGGCAGAGCCGCTCTGCTTGATGCGGTTGCGACTCTTGATGGTGTCGGTCTTGAGCGAGATCGGGCGTGGGCGCCCGTGGAGCTTGAGGAACAACCCACACGCATTGCACAACACCTGACCCGTTTCGTCGCGACGCCAGAGCGGGGTGGTGTGGGTCTTGCAATTGCGACACACGGGGGAGGCGATATTCAGCTTGGAGGTGGTGGCACCGTTCTGCAGCACCGACGTTGTCAGCTTGGCGTTGGGCTGTTTGGGCTCGGGCTGGGCAGCCGCTCCGTGCGGAGGCTGGTCGAACAACCTCACCGGGGGCTGGGGTATGCTGGTGATCTCAGACATGGCAGGCGGCGGTATTAACGAGTGGATGCGCTCGGGGAGAGTGTCCTGTGATATCGGTGCCTTGTGGAGGAGGTCCTGGGGGGTCCCTGGGTGCGATTCGGAGGTGGGCGTATGGTGGGATCCTGTTTCGTGGGTGGTATTAGTGAAACAGGGTGGACTAGCGTGGTTCGTGGGGTGTGCCTGCTAGTGCTCAGGGGTAGAATCGGGAATAGTGTTGTGGAAACCCTTGTTCGTTATCAAATTAAAAATTTTCAACCGTTGTCGCGATAAGCTCACAATCAGCATGGAGTTGCTGCTGTGTGCACTCCGCAGATAAAATCACAAAAAAAATAGTGCTCGAACGAGCAAACCCAATGGGAGCCGTGCGTAGGTAAGCGAGGGGGCACCCGGTGACGACACAAAGAAAGCGGCTAGCTGGGTGTTTGGTGGGTAAGCTGTGCATTAGAGGTGCGTAGACGGTGCAGCGGAGTGGTGGTTACGGGATGCATCGGATCGGAGCAGTGGGGTTTTGACCGAAGTAGACTTTAGAAGCAAGGATGCGAGGGACGGGTGGAAACGTCCATGACGGGGGGGTGAACTGCCACAGATCCCTACGTGGGAACCTCTCGAGACCGAAGTAGAGTCTGAAGAGGTGACTAAACAGACATTAACCGCACCGTAGTGGGACTATCCAACCGCAAAACTAGCGCTCCTCGCCTTGCGCTCCCCAAAGTGATCTGAGGTTGACACCGCTTTTGGAAACGCCTCATACTCCAACGCACAGCGTTCTTACTGTCTTACGACAATCCACTCGTAAATTTGTCTCCCAAAGCGGGGAGAACTCCCTGACTACCCCCAGGCCGATCGCCCCGCCAGATCGCCGTCCAGACGCCTGACTACATCGTACCGTCTAATTGATGTGCGCTGTCTCCTGCGTTTGATGCCACCTTCCCATCAACCGCTGACCCACCACATGACCGTGGGGGCGACACCGGACCTGCGCAACCACACCACCCCTCCACAACGACCGCCCCCGCCTGTCTACCGACCCATCCAAAGCCCTGATCACCACAACCCTTGCTTCTGCCCCACTGTATACACGCTTGTACGGCCGCCGTTGCGTGCCCTGGCGCGGTGTAGTGCCCTGATTGGGCTTCGTTCCAGAAACGGAAGGAGCAGTGCGGGACAGTGCAGATTCTGTGGGCGCACCTCCTACGTATTTTTCGTCGCTACCGGCTTTATCGCCATGTCGGTTCCTCCACCTCAAATAGCACCGACCCTGCTGGCTCCGCACACAGCAGCTGGGTTTGTCTTTCCCACACGTGCCCAGCTGCCCCACCGGAGTGCTTCTGTCGAGGAGACCGAGCGGATCAGGCGGCTTGGGTGGTACCTCATCATCAGTGTGTGGACGGGAGCCGCGGTGGCTATTAACACGTTGCTAGGGGTGTGGAAGTGGTTTGTGCCCGTGACGTCGCGGTACTACGTGTGGTTCCAGTGGTTTGACTGGATGGTGTTGGGCTACTTTGGCTCGTACGTGGTGGTATGGTGGTGGGCGATCATCAGCTGGTGCGGAATGGAGCTCTTTAAGCACTCGCAGGGCGCCAAAGCCAAGGTTGAGTAGCCGGGCGAATGGATGCCGGTGAAGAGTACTGGCCGAGAAGGCGTGGTACCATCTCATCACAAGCGACTCATCACAAGCGACTCATCACAAGCTACGCGTACACACGCACCGTTCCAGTCAAATGCCAAAATACAGGTGAGGCAGTGAACAGAGAGTCGTTGCTTCAACACACTGAGAATACTAGAATCACACAGTTCACTTACAAAAACGGAGACTTATAGATCAAAACACATTATGACAGAGTAGCAAGAAATCCGGCTATCCGCAATTGTAGCGTTGATGGAGACTAAACATAGTTCAGTATCACTAAACTACGATAATGTGTGTTTACGAGAATGTATGACTACGATAATGTGTGTCTACGATAATGTGTGCCAATGGATCATGAAGCCTTTACAGATAAATCAAGAATAGACACAATTGTTCAATACGGCCACTATCAAGGTACACTGCTACACCATAAACCTTGCCCCATCGGATAAATGCTAGAGACAGTCCCGTACGTATTCACTCAATTTTTCACTATCCTCAACTTCTTTCGAAAACACCACCTAACAAAACCCACACTAAAGCGCAAAGCACACCAAAGCTAAATTCACACCATTCACACTTCACGTACCCGCCCGTGATTCGCTCCAGCTACCCTATCCCACCCACATACCCCCAATCCCTCCCCACACTACTCTTCACCCACCCGCGCTCGCAACCCAGCCGCACGACGCCGCGCTTGTTTTTTTCAAAATCCCAGCCACTACCCACCACCCGAACATGGCCAAAGACGACACGGGGGACGAGCGCGAGATCCGCGACGACGCTCTGGACAACCCGAGCGACGAGGACGGCGACGACGTCATGGACCTGCTGGAAGAAGACGAGGACGACGATGAGGAGGCGATGCAGCAAGTTCGAGACGGGTTCATCGTCGACGACGACGAGCCCGAGAAGCGCAAGTCAAAGAAGAAGCACCGCAAACGGAAACAGGCCGCGGGCGAGGACGACGCGCTTGACGAAGATGACTTGGAGCTTCTCATGGAGAACTCGGGGGAGAAGCCGCGGAACCAAAAGTTCAAGCGGTTAAAACGCGCCCAGGCGGAGGAAGAGCAGTCGCGGGGCGAGACTACGCTGAAGCTCAGCGGGATGTTTAGCGACGAAGACGCTGAAGACGCCGCAGACGACGACGAGGGCCCCCGCAACATCATCGACGAGTTCGAGGACTTCATCGAGGAGGACGAGTTCTCCGACGACGAGGGCAAGCAGGAGCAGCGCAAACAGGCACGCAAGCCGAAGAAGTCGGCGCTCGACACCCTGAAATTGTCCCTGGTCGACCGCGAGCTGTTGCAGCAGCTCTACGAGGTGTTTGGCCTGGGCCAGGAGTACGAGTGGGCGCTTGAGGCACAGGAGATGGAGGACGAGCGCGGAGAGGGCGGCGCCGCCACCCTTGACGAGGTGTTTGAGCACTCCGAGCTCAAGGAGCGGATGTTGACTGAGGAAGACAACCTCATCCGCATCATCGACGTTCCTGAGCGGTTCCAAAAGTACCGGGCAAACCTCAACTACATCGAGCTTGACGGCGACGAGCTCCAGCGCGAGAAGGCGTGGGTGGGCAACATCCTCTTTGCGGAAAAGGCCGGGATGTATGCTGGCTTCCTTGAGCCCCACTTCCGCGAGGCCGTGGGCAAGGTGGTGGAGTTCATTCTGAAGGACAACTTCGAGGTGCCGTTCATCTGGACCCACCGCCGAGACTTTTTGCTCCACTCCGAGGAGCGCATGGGCGAGGAAGGCCCCGTCACCGAGGTGCACAAGCTTCTCTTCGAGGACGACTTGTGGCGGATCGTGTCGCTCGACATCGAGTACCACTCGTTGTACGAAAAGCGGCTCAATGTCGAGAAGCTCATTGCCGCCATTGGCGCCGACGACGACCTTTTGGCGGACATCGGCTCGTTGGACCTGATGGTGTCCATTCAGGACGTGTACGACTACATTGTGTTCAACTACGGCGACGAGTTGCGCGAGAAGACCGCCAAGAAGCACCAGAAGGGCCTCTTTGACCGGGTGCGCAACAACGTGTTGTACGACGCCGTCCAGGCCGTCGGCATCACCGCCAAGCAGTTTGGTGACAACGTGCAAGACCAGCTGCTGAAGGGGTTCGATGCCCCGTATAGAGTGCACGCCACCGACGACCCGGTCGAGCTTCCCGGTGAGCTTCTAGAGAGACTCGTGGACGACGACGAGGTGCTCTACAAGGACTACAACTCGGCGAGAGACGCGGTGCGCAAGACCTTCGCCGAGGAGATCTACCACAACCCCAAGGCGCGGGCCGAGGTGCGGTCGACGTTCAAGAAGTTTGCTGCTGTCCTGGTGGCGGTGACAGAGAAGGGCAGAGCCACCATCGACGGCCACTCGCCTTACGCTGACCTCAAGTACGCGATCAACCGCACCCCCGCTGACCTCGTCAAGGACCCCGGTGTGTTCTTGCGGATGCTTGAGGCGGAGCAGCGGGGTCTTGTTGTGGTCAAGGTGGAGACCAAGGACTTTGGCGGCTGGTTCCAGGCGATTTTTGGCTGCTTGAAGTCGGACGGTACCTCCGAGGTGGCCGAGCAGTGGAACCGCGAGCGCGAGACCATTCTCCAGATTGCCTGGGGCAAGCTCTGCGGCATGGTGGCCGCCACCACCAAGGAGGAGCTCCGCAGAGAGTGCCAGCGGCTTGTGGCGCTTGACTTGCGCAGAAAGTTCCTTTACAAGGTGGACCAGGCGCCCTACACGCCCCAGGGCTACGACAAGGGCACCAAGCCCAACGTGGTGGTGCTTTCGTTCGGCAAGGGCGAGCCCGACCTGGCGGTGGTGGGTGTCTACCTCCGCGAAACCGGCAAGTTGGACGGGTTCTTCAAGTCCGACCACAACCCCACGCGCGACCGCGAGTCCCAGGACCACTTTGGCGGCCTGTTGAAACTCTGGTTCGACAAGCAGCTCCAAGGAGAGATTCCTGACGTCATTGTCGTGGCTGGTTTGAACGCGGCCACCAAGCGGCTCTACGACGTGGTGCGCCAGTGGGTTGACGACAACCAGATCGTGGTTCTGCTTCCCGAGCCTGCGGACGGGATGCAGGTGGACGGGGCTCCCACCACGGCGCCGGTGCCGGTGGTGTTTGGGCAGGACGAGACGGCCAGACTCTACCAGAACTCCGACAGAGCGAAGCAGGAGCTTCCAGACAAGCCTGTGCTTGTGCGGTACGCGGTTGGCGTGGCTCGTTTTGTCCAGAACCCGTTGTTGGAGTACGTGTCTCTCCAAGAAGACATTCTCTCGCTCCAGTTCCACCCGTACCAGAAGCTTGTAGAGTCTGAGGTTATTTTCGAGGCGATTGAGCAGGTGTTCGTCGACATCGTCAACCTCGTGGGCGTGGAGATCAACGACGCAGTGCGGCTGCCGTACATTGCCCAGATGCTCCCCTACGTGGCTGGGTTGGGCCCGAGAAAGGCGCTGGGATTGGTGAGAGCCATCAACTCGTCGAGAATTGGTGCTAACCTCGCCAACCGCTCCGACCTTATTGAGTTCGATTTGACCCCTGCCACCGTGTTCTTGAACTGTGCCTCGTTCCTTCTGATCTCCTACGACGACGCTGCTGCTGCGGCCCGTGACCCCTCTGTGGATCTTCTAGACGCCACCAGAATCCACCCCGAGGACTACGACTTGGCGCGGAAGATGGCCGCGGACGCGTTGGACCTCGACGAGTTGGACGTGGCCCACGCTGACAAGTCGGGTGGTATCATCTACCAGCTCGTCAACCAGGGTGTCAACA
Organism: Diutina catenulata; assembly: GCA_030560525.1. Classification (NCBI taxonomy): domain Eukaryota; kingdom Fungi; phylum Ascomycota; class Pichiomycetes; order Serinales; family Debaryomycetaceae; genus Diutina; species Diutina catenulata. The sequence goes on from JAKTTW010000014.1 coordinate 78,679, forward strand.
AGGTCGACGACCTCAATTTGATCGACTACGGTAAGGAGCTCGAGTCCAAGCGCGGCAAGAAGAAGTACGCCACCCTCCAGATCATCAAGGAGGAGCTTGTCAACAACTTCCAGGAGCTCCGGCGCAACTTCCGTATCTTGGACACCGCCGAGGTGTTTTCCATGCTCACCGGTGAGACCTCCGAGACCTTTGCGCGGGGCCTGATTGTTCCTGTGACCGTTATCAAGGTCGGCAAAAACTTCCGGGACTACTCGGTGCCCAAGGTCCGGTTCGCCAAGGTGGTTACCTCGTCTTCGGTGGTGGGTTCTATTGAGGAGGCCCAGATCCCCCACGGCGTTGACCTCAACCAAGGTGAGGTGATCCAGGCGGTCGTCACCGATATCTACTACGACCAGTTCCTGGCCGGGTTCTCCCTCTTGGAGTCTGATCTCGAGACTGCTCGCCAGCCCAAGTTTGTCAAGGAACGCGGTAAGTGGGACTTTGACGCCGAACAGGCGGACTTGCACAGAAAGGAGGCCACCGAGCGTGCTCGTTTGGCCAAGACCAAGAACATCTCGCACCCGTTGTACCACAACTTCAACTTCCGCCAGGCAGAGGAGTTCTTGGCGCCTCAGGCCGTGGGTGACTGTGTGATCCGGCCGTCTTCTCGGGGCCAGGCCTACTTTACGGTCACCTGGAAGGTTGCCAACAACTTGTTCCAGCACTTGCTTGTCGAGGAACGCCAAATTGGCGGTCACCGCGAGTACGTCGTTGACGGCAAGCTGTACCAGGATATCGACCAGTTGATTTTCCAGCACATCCAGGCCATTGCCAAGAAGGTGGCGGAGATGGTGCGCAACTTGAAGTTCAAGGAGGGTACGCTCGCTGAAGTGAACGAGTGGTTGGAGCTGTACACTCGTGCCAACCCGAAACTGTCGCAGTACGTGTTCTGTTACGACCACAAGCTGCCAGGGTCGTTCCTTTTGTTGTTCAAGGTGAACGCCCAGCTGCCCACCCTGACCTGGCACGTGCGCACCGAGGTCGACGGGTTCAACTTGAAGGGGTTCAGTTACCCCAACATGTTGTCGCTTTGTAACGGGTTCAAGCAGACATTCAAGCTGTTTGTGTCGAAGCAGCGCAACGCCAACTATGGGTATTAATGTATTATAATCCAATAAATGAGAAAGAGGACCACTGTAGCTGGCTTAAAAATGCAACTGCGCCTTTTGGACCGACGAAACGAAGAAGGAAGCTGTGTTCACTACCATCTAGAGACATATACTCGCTAGCACATGAAGATTAGGTGCTATGGAAGCCGAATACGATAACAATGCCATTGTTTGGGCCTGTCTACTATTGTAGCATTCGTCATTTTATTAAGGTTGACAGCTTTGTGTGTCAAGGTTTTGCAAGGGTTGTTCGGGGGTTGGAACGGTACGTGGCTAGGCGACTTCACTAGCCTTATGAAGTCTGACACCGTGCCACCGTTCCAAAACGCCGGGGACATTCCCTGTCACGGCTTCGTTTATGGTCTACTCAACATTACAATTTTGTACTCACATACAATGAAATTGAGCCTGGCGAATAGAAAGGCATACACTAGCGATTGAAGTCACTCTACTCCCTTTTTTAAGTTTGCCCTAGAAGACCAACAGCATACAGCTATTTCGGGCTTCACATTGCTACACGGTCAATATAATAACTCCGTGTCGGATTTATCAAACATATTCAATCAAATTCTTACTTACAAAACTAAGGGAAATTGGGATTAGGGTCGTCAAAGTGCTCCTTGTCGTCGACCTTGACATCAGGGTAGTCCTTCGCAGAGTAGGCACGAATGCTTTGAGCACCGCATTTCGTTTTCGAGTCCGACTTCCAGAAGCGTTCATCGCCTTCAGGGATTGAAGCCATGTAGGACTTGTCACCTTCGACGCACCGGGACGTAACAAGTTGGACATCATCCAGAGTGTAGTGGTCAAGGGCGTCCCCATTGCGACCCCACTTGCCTTCACCCTTATCCTTCAGAAGGTGCCATTGACCCAGCTCCTTGTTGACAACAACGTATTTCTTTCTCAAGTCATCGGCAAGCTGGCCGTCATCGTTGATAACAGGATACAAGGTAGTGTACTTCGCATTAGCCTTGGGCACAAGCGACACCTCACCACTGTCGTAAACGTAAAGAGTGGGTTCGTGAGACGATCTGAAACTGTCGTACTCAAGGGCCTTACCGGCCAAGGCAACGGCAAAAAAAGTAGAGAAAATGGTGAAAGACTTCATGGTCTGGATAAAGTTGAAGAGCATTTAAGTAATGTTTATATAGTTGGACTAATAGCCCCTAATGTTTGATGACGTCCGATACGACTCGCCGATCGGGGACAATGTGGGGAATGACGCCATCTTAATAGTTTGAAGAGGAACGTGCTACCCTTGTGGTGCTAGTTGATGGTTCGCTAGATATTTGGATCATTAGCCTTGGCACTTCGTAAAATTTTTGGCTGCAAAATGCAGACAGTGTTCAAAAACACAGTATAACGACCCGCTTACGAATTTTTTTTGTTCTCTACCATGATATCAGCGTTGGGTTATTTTTGGAAGCACTATTAAGGTTTCCACATCCATTGTATAGATTATGCCTTATGACGGAGAATCACTCATATTTCAGGGTACGAGGGATCACAAAATATTGTAGAAACTTTTGTACAATGACTCTGACGCGAGCAACTTCGTCGATCACTCCGATTGTTTCTTAATGTTGATACTATAGCCGTGGTAGGGGGTTACATTGGAGTTTTGCTGGATTATTGCTTGTTACACGGGTTCACAAAGGCTTCCCGGGGGCTAATTGAATCAATCTTGTGTCAACTTGCCTCCAGCAAAACAAAAGCGAGTTACTGTACAATCGGGATGGGACAAATTTGGCCAGGGAAGTGATCAACCCAAGTTCACACCCATAGCTCACCTTCCTGTATATTGAAATGGAGGCAGTTTCCGTGTTCTGCTAGATTTACCTCTAAAAATGAACTCAATTTCCAGGATGAAAACCGGAATAACCTTCAGGTATGTGAACTAGCATCCTTTGTTCTTCTTACCTCCATTGGCCCCGAATCAGTTCACAACTCCGCGCTTTTTACCCATACCCACTGGTTACACCATTCGCACTCGAAAATCTACCAAACACTTGCCCATCGCACTCATCCACCATGGAATTATATTCGCCCGAGGGGCTCCGAGTGGACGGCCGGCGGTGGAACGAGTTGCGCCGTTTTGATTGCCAGATCAACACTCATCCAAACTCCGGCGATGGCCTGAGTTACGTCGAACAGGGTAACACTAAAGTCATTTGTCTCGTCACCGGGCCCATGGAGCCCAAGCAACAGCTGTCGCTGTGCATGATTGAAGTCAACGTCAACATTGCCAACTTCTCCACATTCGATCGCAGGAAGCGAGGAAAGAACGATAGACGTGTTCAAGAGTTGAGAACTACCCTTGAACGGACATTCGACCAGCTGGTGATGACCCACCTCTACCCTCGCACACTCATCAAGGTGGACTTGACGGTCTTGGCACAGGACGGCGGCTTGTTGGCTCTGCTTGTCAACGCGATGACATTGGCGCTCATAGACGCGGGTATTGCTATGTACGACTACGTGTCGTCGGTGCTGGCTGGATTGTTGGACACCGCGGCTATTCTTGACTTGAATAGCTTGGAGGAGATGGACATGTCCGGGTTGACTATTGGCGTGGTCGGTACGCTGGAGAAGCTAGCCATGTTGATGCTAGAAGACAAAATGCCCGTCGACCGCTTAGAGCAGGTGTTGCTGCTTGCCATTGCAGGGAGCCACCGGATACGAGAGATGATGGACGAGGAGGTGAGAAAGCACGGGAACGAGCGGTTAAAGCGCCGCGATGTAGCATAGATTCGGGTTTTGGGTTAATACAGAGAAAAGGTAAGCGAATGTAGAAATTAATGTATTAGAACGACGAGGGCCTGAGTATGAGTGTTCATTCAAAAATCGACGTGTAAAATTCATTTTAGACGGGAAGATAGATTGAAACCCATGACCAGCGTCTTTAACGTTGAGTTTGTTTTGTGTCACTTCTATCTAGTCTTTTTTTTGGTGTAAGCTTCCGCAACGCAAGCAGATAACAGAACGTCAACGTCAAAAGAAAAAGAAATAAGCGAAGCTTTAAACGCCCAAATAAGCGGCAGGGTCCAGTTGCACTCCAACAAGTCCCCAAAAATTCAAAAAGAAAAGGAATTGAGGCGGACAGGATTTGAACCTGCAACCCTTCGATCTGGAGTCGAAAGCTCTACCGTTGAGCCACCGCCCCATCCTTATTGAAGGTTTTTTTTTTTTCACTTTTCCTGAAAATTAACTAAATACTTAGAAAATTAACGGCATGCGTCTTATATGGGGAACCGTTGATCGGAGAAAAACCCATTGCATCTGTCATGACATCTAGGTCATGGTAATTGGTTGGCTTATGTCAGCTTCATGGCAGTGGTTTAGCGAGCAAAGGTACTATCGTCGGCGGGTAACTCAAAGTTACCCTCTACAATAGCCCTTGGTACCTCACTCGGCGGAGATCCTTCAAAAAGGCCCCGACTTCAAGGGGTAGCTCGCTTTGTGCTATTAGCGTCAAGATGTCTTCTGGAGTGTGTAGTTCGAGACCGAGGTGGCGTTCGCTGGCCGCTTGCGCGACCGGACAGTTGATGAAACGATGAACGTCGTCACATTCGCGAGAGTCTGGGTGGTGGCAGGCGTTGCAGGGGTCATCGGCGTACGTGCTGAAGGAGTGGTCCGGATGAAATAGATGGGGGTCTCGGCGGCAGAAGCGCCAGATTTCATCCATTGTGTGGGGGAAGCGTCGCGTGTGGCGTTTGAGTTTTCGCCAGATCCGTCGCCACCATTGCAGAACATAGGGGGGTGCCCCGCTCTGGTAGTGAGCGCCGAACCAAGTGGATGGGACGAAGACGTCATTGTGTTGGCGATAGTGTTTCCGGCTTGTGGAGTGGAAAGAGTCGAGGGTAACCGGGTTATTTAGCTGGTCGCGGCATGCGGTTTCAACGGCCTCCGGTAAGCGCGGGTCAAAGACGGTACAGTGCTCACCCACTTGAGTAGGGAGCACGAACGCCGCCGGGCAGTTCCAAGCGTGGAGGGTGACAGCGTGATGGGTGGGGATGGAGCAAGGTCCCCTGCTCAGGATGAGCTCAAACCAAGCTCGTATCCACGACTTCTCGCGCTTGGTTAGGTGGGGGGTGTTGTAATAGCGATGAATCTCAATTTCTTCCCTTAATCGTCTGATTTCGTTGTCAGGGGGTAGGTGAGTGGCGACATGCCGCGGGGGGTTGAGGAGGAACGAGGACCAAGTCCGGCAGTTGCCATTTTCAGCCCTAGTCAAGAGTGCCTGTTGTAGCCGCAATCGAAAATCGTTGTAATACCAATTCTCGAAGGAGGCAGGTTGGAATAAGTGGAAGATCATTTTGGCTCGTTGTCCCTTGAGTTGCCACTCCATGTTGAGCAAACCATGTCCGCCGTAATCGAGCGGCCTTTGGATGTTGATAAGGTTGTCTCGGCGGAAGAGGGTCTGGACATAGGCCATGAGGACCTGGTAGGGGCTTTTTGTCGGAAGCCGGTTCGGGGGTGTGTAGTTCAAGTCACGTGTTTCTTCTGCGGAGATCTCGATATCAACTTCATCGGGGGCGATTGGCATCGGGTCAAAGATATCTCTAAAATAGAGTTTGGAGTAGATATAGGAGTTAACTGCCTCAGCCCTGGCGAACGATGGGGCTTGGACAGCAATCATCCTATGTAAGTCGAGGCCAAGTTTGTGGACAGATCCGTACCAGTCAACCCCTTGTATCGGGACCCCGAGATACCTCTCGGGAGGGTCGCAGGTGGTGGACATGTTCAATGGGGAAGTGTGAAGGGGGTTGAAGTAGTGGATGGTCGATTTCAGGAGGCTCACTTTGCTGTTTGACGCCGCCTCGAAGATGGAAATGTGTCTGCAGAGGTTGTGGTGGTCATCCTCGTTAGCAACAAAAGCTACCAAGTCATCAGCGAAAGCGAGGTATTTGAGGCTCGAGTGGCCCGCAAAGCTTCCGAAGCCCTCCGGACAACTCGGCTTGAGGCCCTGTAATTCGCGATTGAGGAGGGCGAGGAAGGGTTCGATGGCGAGATTGAAAAGGAAGGGGGAACAGGGGTCGCCTTGGCGAGTCCCGACACAGAGAGGGAAGCGGTCCCCAAGCGTGCGATTCACGGAGACTTGAGCGGTCTGGCCTTCAAGGGTTGCCATTGCGAGGTTGATCATGCCTCGGGGCATGCCAACATGTTCAAGGAGAAGCAGTAGGTACTGGTGTGAAACGCGGTCAAATGCTTTCTCAAAGTCGATGATGGCAATGCCCGCCCCGGCCTCACAACTCCGGGGTTCGATGGCGGTGACGGCGGCCACAAATTGGACGATATTGTCCGCAATGTGGCGACCTTGAAGGAATCCGCGTTGGTCCTTCCCGATGAGCTCATCAGCGGTGGAAAGGAGTCTCGCAGCAACGGCAGTGCCGATAATGCGAAGGCCACAGCTGGTGAGCAGGATGGGCCGGAGGTCGGAGACACGAGTGGAGTTCGCACGCTTAGGTATCATGGAAATGATGACATCTTGGAATACCGGGGGGAGAATCCCGGTCGCGTAGATTTCGTTGGCAGTCTTCAAAAGAAGGGGGCCGAGGACGTCCCAGAGCACCTTGTAGAAGGTGAACGAGAAGCCATCCGGACCCGGGGCGGTGCCGAGCAGGACTGAGGCCAAGGCCAGGTCGAGCTCTGCGAGGGTGAGGGGGCCGCGGATTTTGTCCGCCGTAGCAGCACTGATCCGTTTCTCGAAGGAGGCAAGAAGCACGTGTGTGGCGCCAACACAGGAAAATTTAGAACACTTGAACAGCAGGCAGATGAAAATTTCGAAATTTGCATCTTTACCGTGGTGAAAACAGCAAATCAACCTTTGGAGACGGTAAATATTGTTGATCTTGCGATACATGAACTTTTAAAGTTGATAAAACTGATGTTTTTGGTAGTATGTATCGGCCTTTTCTCTGGTGATCACGAAGCATGCGTACCCATAAAGTAAAGTCAACAACTTATCCTCTCATCATGACAACCCACCCTTACATATCTCGCAACCATATCCTGTCTATATTGTCCAATATTATCTATGTGCCTAATCAAACTTGATCTTCTTCGCCGTCTTCGTCATGTCGACGTCCTTGTAGAAAGCACCGTACGCCAGGTGGGCCTTCTTCTTAGTGTGGCCACCAAACTTAAGCAACGCGTCCGGCACGGGCTGGTTCGCCCCACGCAAGATGTTAGCCAAGCCACCCGACAAGTGCTTCTCATGCTCAGTGAATAAAGTGTGGGCAATGCCTGTCTGGCCAGCACGTCCAGTACGGCCAATACGGTGCACGTAGTCCTCCACAGTCAAGGGGAAAGTCAAGTTGATCACCACCTTGACGTTGGGAATATCCAAACCACGGGCAGCGACATCAGTAGCGAGCAAGATGTTGTTCTCACCCTTCTTGAACGATTCAAGAGCCAGGGTTCTCTGGTGCTGGGACAAGTCACCGTGAATGGCAGCCACCTTGTACCCCTGGCGTCTCATGTTGCCCTCAACACGAGTGGCCTCCTTTTTGTAAAGAGCAAATACCAAGATCTTGTCACCGTTGTCGTACTTGCGCAACAAGTTGAAGAAAGTACGCTCCTTATCACGGGGGTCCAACACCTCGACGATCTGAGTAATCCGCTTGTTGGCAGTCAACTCATCCCGGTTGCCAATCAGCACTTTAACGGGCTCGTTCATGAAGGTCGCGGCCAACTCACGGACCTCCTTGGGCCAGGTGGCCGTGAACATAAGGGTCTGACGGCCCTCAGAGTTAGTGGAGCTGATGGTCTTCTTGATGTCCTCCTCGAAACCCTTCTCAAGCATACGGTCGGCCTCATCCAAGACAAGGTAGTCGATGTGCAGCAGGTCGACGGCACCGTCGTTCATGAGGTCGAGAAGACGACCGGGAGTAGCAACCACCACGTTGGCCAGTCTCAATCTTTTGATCTGGTCGTCCTTGGACACACCACCGTAAACGGCGACACACTCAATAGAGGTGCCCTGGGTGAGGGTGACAAGGTTGTCGTAAATTTGCATGGCCAACTCACGCGTGGGGGAGATAGCCATCACCAGCAAACCCTTCTTCTTCAGCTCCAAAATGGCGTTGATGGCGGGGACACCAAAGGCGAAGGTTTTACCCGACCCAGTCTCAGCAACACCAATGACGTCCTTACCGGCCAACAAGTAGGGCCAGGCAACAGCCTGAATGGGAGTGGGCTTGCTGAACCGCTTAAGGGCATCGGAAACCTTAGGGTTGAGGGTCACCTGCGAGAACGACAAAAGCGGTCTCAACTTGGTCTGGGTGTCGTCAACGCTAACCTCGTTCTCCTTGAGGAAAGCGTCAATATCCAGCTGGGGCAACGCAGCCAATTCAGCCAGCTCGACGTAACCCAGCGCCAGGCTCAGGGTGTGTTCAGGCTCGGAGTGCTCGACCTTTTCCTTCTTTTCCTTCTTGTCTTTCTTTTCCTTCTTCTCCTTCTTTTCCTTCTTGTCCTTCTTGTCCTTCTTGTCCTTCTTGTCCTTCTTCTCCTTCTTCTCCTTCTTCACCCGCTTCTCATCCTTAGATTCTTCTCTATCGCGTTTACCCATCTTTACCTGGTTTGTATGGTCGTTAGATGCGCATCCTTGACATGTTGAAAAATTCCTATGCAGGCTCGCGATGAGCACAACGGGGACTCGAGCCAAATTGCATGAGCATGAGTGAGGGTACGGGTAACTACCAAAACTTGAAATTTTAGGGGCCAACTAAGAGAAGAAGACGGGGACTACTAAATACCACAAAGTCAAAGTATACTGAGACGTAAAATTTCAAACCTTCATTACGATGAAGCCTTCGACTAGCATTTCTATGGCCTGGAGGATACCTTGTGGTCGCTTATCGAAGTCCAAGTTTTCAACACTCAAGCGAGATCACGGGTGCCAGTCTCAACGCAATCAAACAGAGCTTTGAAACGGTAGAAAGTTACAAATACAGCCGGGAACTCGTCTCTTTGGACCTCTCACCAGCTGACTTTAAGTCAGGTTTTGACGATATGACCACATATAGAATGCACTTACATGATCAGTTGGAAACACATTCCCTAATCTGAAACATCACGAGGAATGTAGAGTGTAACATGGAAAGCCGACGATAGTTTTGTCTCTGTGGAATTCACTCGAAACTCACCCAGATCAGACCCACGAAGCGGACCAAAGATTATGTACCCCATTCTCGTAAACTCGCAAGGAACCGCCCTCGTCATTTCTTTTGTTCGGAATTCCGAGACATTTATGGGTCTGTTCAGACCACACAGCCTGCCTACGGTGTTCTTGTTCGTTGCTTAAACCCGGTGGTGGACTTCTATTTCCCGAGTTTCACCTTGTTCGCGACCAAACCCGAAGTATGTAGAATCTAGAACATTCCCAAATCGAGCCTCGCATTATCGGTCGTTCCTTTTGTCGCCCGCAGTGTAGCCACGTCGCTAGTAGTCTGGGGCCACTTTGCCACTGACTCTACGACCCAGTTCGCCCGCTCCGTGACCCGTTTCTCGTCTGCGTATTGCTACGTGGCAGCTCCTATTTTTGTGGGCTGACGTTGCCACCTCACCCGGCCGGGGTGGGTGCGAAAAACCCGACGGTCGCGTGATAACCATGGGGCCAGAACGTCGTCCCATCCTCTCTCCACCCAATATTTGAGCCAGCAGATATTGCCGCTCTATCTACACCCACACTCTAATTCCAGACACCTGCGCTGGCCCGCTCTCTCTCCCGCATTATCCAATTCCGCACCTATCCCCCGTTGTTCCTTAAACTTCCAACGTTAAAAAGAAACGCGCCACCGGTATCGCTGACACATCGGTGCGAAATTTACGCGTGTCGATAACTCCATCTACCTATAAAACACCCCTCCCCCCAAAACCAGCAATAACATGCGCTATCTCGGCTTTTGGTTTTCGCTACTAACAGCGGCCATTGTTCTGGCGGCCCTGTGGCACATCTCCCCCTTCGACTCCCCCGAGTTCTGTCTGCAAATCATCACTCTGACCTGTGATGCCACCTTCAGCTACATCGACGAAGTCAACGCTGCTGTGCGTCCTGCCATCAGAGAGCTTGTCAAGACCGACTACTTCCGCTACTTCAAGCTCGACTTGGACAAGCAGTGCAAGTTCTGGAACGCCCAGCACTTCTGCGCCACTGAGAACTGTGCGGTGGAGGTGCTTGAGCAGTTCAACTGGACCGATGTACAGGACGACCAATTGAAGCCGCTGAAGCTCGGGCAAATCAACCGCCCCACCCAGGCGGCCCAGGTTGAGGGCAACACTTGCGAGGACCTCGACTACTGCCACATTGACGACGACCACCACTGTGTGTACGTTGACCTTGTTACTAACCCCGAGCGGTTTACCGGGTACGGTGGCAACCAGCTGATGTCTGTGTGGCACGCCATCTACTCCGAAAATTGCTTCCCCAACACCTCGCCCATGCTGATGCGTGGGGGCGACGAGCCCGAGAAGTGTGTGGAAAAGAACTTGTTCTTCCGGTTGGTGTCGGGTATGCACGCGCTGATTGCCGTGCACCTTGCCAACGAGTACTTGGACACCCAGACCGGCGAGTTCTACCCCGACTTGGGGGTGTTCATGGATAGAGTGGGCCAGTACAACGACCGGTTGCTGAACATCTACTTCAACTACGCGCTCTTGTCTCAGGCAGTGGTGAAGCTCAACGAGTTGGTGCCTCTCCAGCAGTTTGTCATGTCGGGCGAGCACACCCTCCACGTCAGCGACACCATCAACGCCACTGCTGACTCGGTGTTTGACGAGTACCTGAACTTGTTTGGCGACATACTCCCGACCCTTGGCCAGCAGGTGTTGTTCAACTCGCTGACGCTCTTTGACCCCGCCACCACTCCTCCCAACCTCAAGGACGAGTTCAGACTGAGATTCAAGAACATCTCGGCCATCATGGACTGTGTTGGTTGCGACCGGTGCCGGATGTGGGGCAAGGTGCAGACGATTGGCTACGGCACCGCTCTCAAGGTGTTGTTTGACGGCGACCACCCTGACGGGTTGGCTTTCCGCCGAATCGAGGTGGTGGCATTGATTAACACTTTGGACCGGTTGTCAAAGCTGTTGGACGCCATCAATAACTTCAAGGAGATGTACGAGCAGCACGTGGAGGATGTGGCCAAGGGCAAGGCCAAGAAGGGCGAGTACGAGCGAGAGGGCCACACGTTTGCCTTCCCGTTTGGCCAGAAGCAGACGCGACAGACCGCCAGTGCGGAGTCTGAGGTCAAGCCCGAACCGGTGAAGGTGAAAAAGACGCTCCCGCCCGGGGAAACTGGTTTCTTCCTGGACTTGAAGTTGGAGCTTGACCGGGCATTCGAGGAGGTATGGGCTGCGTTCAAGTTCATCATGCGTGCCTACTACAACTTCCCACGGTGGTGTTTCAACCAGGCGGTCGTGCTCACGCTGACCCTCTGGGACTTTTATATCGGTAAGACGGTGTACGTGGACCCGTCGAAAGTGGAGCTCTGATTGTTATAGATGATAAATAATGAGATTGAGTTGCGTAAACAATATACTAGTTGATAGATCTGGTGCATACGAGAATAGCAACTGTTCACCCTGTCTGGGAAATAACGAGCGATGTAGGTCTTTATATACCTCAATGATGGAGGGGTGTTTGCGTCACCTCGGCAATGCAACCAAGGCGGAGCCGACTCCACCACATGCCCCGACTACAATAGAACGCGTCCACATTCTCGCCTTAGACGCAAAATCTAGCCTTTGAGCTTATGATCCAAACCGGTGGCGACACAGCCACAAGCTGTGCATTTAGACATCGTCTAAAATCGCCACTAGTTGTCCACTACACATAACCTGATACCCCTGTGTGCCCCTCCCCAACATTCCCCCTCTCCGACACTGCCCTGTAATCCCACATAACCAGCGTTGCCAGTTGAAGCACCCCCAGGCTCTACCTGCTTCTTTTTTCGGAACCACCATTCGCCCTGGCCGCTTTGGTACAAGCAACTGCTTCAAAAGAAATAGGTAGCGAAGGCGCCACCGACACGCGTTTTCCTCGAGCGACCCGCCTCGAACGAGGGCCTGGTCCCCTCTGCGCGGTCCTCAACCAGCGAGCACGCGCCGGTCGTCTCCACCGCGAAAGGGGGCCCTATGTATGATGACATAAAACGGCGGTTAGTATAGCGATGGCTCCGGTTGTGAGCAATGTCAGGTCCCAAAGCTACAACCAACATACCCGAAACGCCCACGAAATTAGCGACACAGCAGCCCAACCACAAAACTAGTGACATAACCAAACTCTACACAACGCTCTCTCCACCCCCGTACCGATTTTTCACCCTTTTCGCTACTCCTCACCCAGCTCCGCCACCTTTGCGCTAGTGCCGCTACACGTCATGGATGCAGCAATACCCTGCACCTTTAATAGCGGACCCGCGCTGGATCAAGGCAAGCGACGGGTATCTGTCTGAGGAGAAACCGAGCGACAAGTGGCATTTTTAACAAACCCTACACACCACATACACTCCGAAACACTCGCTACCACCAATGTCCCATCTGAGCAGCGACGAAGAACCGGGGTTCCAGCTGCTGCTCCTGTTCCCCAAAATGAGCCGGCCTAAGCCTCTGAAGTCACCGACGCCAAAGGTGGCCGTGGGGAAGATCAAGGGGGCGAAGAAGTTTCTTGCAGGGAGACCGAAGGAGCGGTTCCCCGACTCGTTCGACGGCCAGCACCAGAAAATCACCCTGACCATTTCCCTGAACAATAACTCGCTGGACTCTGACGAGTTCACTCTTCCCGAAGCAGGCCAAGTGGGGTTTGGGGGTGCTCTGTTACCGCAGTTTGACTGGAACCGCCAACACGTGGCGCTGGCAGGCGCTGGCTCGTCACTGGAGGAGAGTGACGACGGGGCCGAAATGAGAGGGCTCCACTTTGCCAAGCCGGCCGAGATAGCCTTTGACGACGATTCCCTGGACGAGGAGCCCAACGTGTCGCCTTTTGTGCCTCCCCAGGCCACGAACGTACCGGAAACCATACCCGAGGGGTCCGGCTCGCCCTCCAAGGCGTCCGCAGTGGGCTCTAAGGGGTCCGGAGGCGGTTACCCGCTTACCAATGACCCTATCGAACCACCCAGACGGGGATCAGAACACACCACCCGCAGTTTCGACCTGAAACGGCTGCTGAAGCTGCAAAAACTGCGTACTCTGCGCACCCGGCTGGTCAGATCGCGGCCCCTGCTCCTGCTTCGCAAGGATCTGGTGCGCCTGGGCGAACTGAACAAGTCCGAGGGTACCGGTGTCAACTTGAAGGGGCTTTTGAAGAAACTCGCCCTTGTGAACGAGGACTACGCCCCTGGTTTTGCCCCCGATAGCGACCACGAGCCTCCGAGACGCGGTTCTATCACCAGTGGGGCGGGTTCAGTTGCAGCTAGCAACTCCAACGGCGAGGGTTTCATGGGCAAGATCTTTTCCATGGGTCCTGGTGGCCTTTCTGGAGGCGGCTTAGCTCCCGGAGCTACGTACCGATCTGACGAAAAGCCTGGTTTGGACGAAGAAGGCGCCATCGAGAACGAGGGCCACGAGATGACTCGTTTGGATGCTGCGGATCTCGACGACCACGCTAAGAACCTCATTTTGCAGCATGTCCCCGACGCCGCCGTCCACTTCGACGAGAGCAGAAGCAGCATGGACCTGGGAGTTGGACCGCACGAGGGCTCTCTGGAGGACAGACCGCGTGTTGGGCCTGGGCTGATGCAGAACGGGTTTGTTACCGACAACCGGCCTGCCAATCTTTTGGACGAGAGAGACGCTCCCGACAACGAGATGCTTTTGGATGCTGGCGAGGACTACGTGCCCCCACCCAAGCAGCTCCAGGCGGGTGTTTTGTCGTCGCTTTTGAAGCTCTATCACAACCCCGAGGCCCTGAAGTCCGAGATGACGATGGTCCTGGGAGACGAGTCGTGGCTGGACGAAGAGCCCACCCCGGGGATGCTGAGAGCCACCACCTCCCAGACGTTGTCTCCTCTGAATGCTAAGAACCTGGCTAAGAAGTTCGCCAAGAACTTCATGAGAAAGAAGAACAGAGGCGAGTCGTTCTCGGGAGACGACAGCGAGACCATGGGCGAGAAGACGGTAGAAAATCTCTACCTCCCGCTGTTTGCCAATGCCAAACCCAGAGCCCCGAAGAAGAAGAAGCACCCCAACTTTAACAAACTCAACCAAAAGGTGAGACACAACAAGCGCAACCAGCGCTTGAGAATCACTGTGCACATCACCGACATTCTCAACCGCCAGCGGTTTATCATGAGAATGTGCCGGGCTCTCATGATGTTCGGTGCTCCTACCCATCGTCTTGAGGAGTACATGTCCATGACCTCGCGTGTGTTGGAGATTGATGGCCAGTTTGTCTACTTTCCGGGTACTATGATCATCTCGTTTGGTGACGCCGCCACGCGTACTTCCGAGGTCAACCTTGTTCGGTGCGTGCAAGGTGTCAACCTCTCGAAGCTTGCAGACACCCACAAGCTCTACAAACTTGTTATCCACGACCTCATCTCAGTGGACGAGGCCCTGCAGAAGCTTGATGAACTTTTGAAGCTGAAGAACAAATTCCCTGCGTGGGTGTGCGTCTTGTTGTACGGTATTGGCTCCTTGGCTGTCAGCACCTTTGCCTTCGGTGGCGGATGGATCGATTTGCCCATCTGTTTCGCCCTAGGACTTTGTGTTGGGTACATGCAGTTTTTCATTTCGTCAATGTCCAACTTGTACTCTTCGGTATTTGAGGTCACGGCACTGATTGTGGTGTCGTTCATTGCTCGTGCCATCGGTTCAGTGAGAGGGGGCGACCTCTTCTGCTTCTCCGCCATTGCCCAGGGTTCACTCGCGCTTATTTTACCAGGCTACATCATTTTGTGTGGTTCGCTCGAGTTACAGCTGCGTAACATCGTGGCTGGCTCGGTGAGAATGTTCTACGCCATCATTTACTCGCTCTTTTTGGGTTTCGGTATCACCCTCGGGGCCGCGCTTTACGGGTGGATTGACAAAAAGTCTACCCTGGCCAACAGTTGTACCCCTGATCACAACATGGATGACAAATTCCGCATCCTCTTTGTCCCCATGTTCACCATTTGCCTTGGTCTCATCAACCAGGCTCGTTGGAGACAGCTTCCTGCCATGCTTGTTATTTCATGTACAGGGTACGTTGGGACCTACTTTGCCGGTAAGCACTTCAACAACGTTACCGAGTTTACTGCGTGTATCGGAGCATTCTTTATCGGCATCTTGGGTAACATGTACTCGCGGTTGGGTAAGGGAATGGCTGTCTCAGCCATGCTTCCGGCGATCTTTGTCCAAGTGCCTGGTGGTATCGCTGCCCAGTCTAACCTTATTCTGGGTGTGCAGACCGCAGACCAGATTAACCGCAAAAACGACACTCTGACCGCAGTCAACCACACCTCGTCGCTTGCGTTCGGTGCAACCATGGTGGAGGTGTCCATTGGTATTTCCGTGGGCCTTTTTGCTGCTGCGTTAGTAGTGTACCCCTTCGGCAAGAAGAGAACCGGTCTCTTCTCGTTGTAGTCATATGCATTTTATAGTGAATCAAAGTTATGATTTTCATGAAATCTACATAGACCCCTAGTAGACGTTTGGTTCTACATCCGGTAGGTTTTTCGATTATCTAATTTCGCTTTGTGTTGTAAACTCCCGAACGACTTTCATTTACGAAAGGAGATCAAGGCGGCATTGAAAACGCAGCCAACCCAAATAGAGATCTTCAATTCGGTGAAAATGGAGCCTTAGGTAGGTACTTCGTAGCCAGCTGCCTAGTTTCGGGTACAATCTCGCAACTCCGCCGGATCCCGAGACGCGCTGCATACAGCACTACACGATATCTACAGCTCCACGGTGCCAAGCCACTAATCCACAGTCACCATAGCGAGCTTAATTCTAGGTTGTATGGGGGCTTGCCTTTCGCGAGAGCCCAAAACGAAGGTGCTGAAGCCGCCCACCACGGGCGCCACACGCCCCCGGCCCGCCACCGCGGCCAAACCGGCAGCTCCGGCGGAGTCGGGGAACCAACTCACCCCAAGGGAGGCGGCGGCTCAAGCGGCGGCTCAACGCAGTGAGAAAGCCAATGCCGCGTCTGCTGCCAGTAAACAGCGTCTACACGATTTGCGGCTCCAGAAGTCGGAGAAAGAGGTAGTTTAAAATAGTCAATACAATTGAAGCGTTCGTCAACACGAAAGATTCTGCAACCTGTTAACGCCAATCGCTCCCACCATACTTTTGCTAGAGTGTGGTTTTGTGGCTCACTAGCATATAACGCCGTTCGTATCATGTATAGGGGCTGTGCAATGTCGAAATGTCGCCGCTATATATAGTAAGCAGGGGGGCTAATCATTATTCATCAATGTTCAAGAGCTCCAATCATAAAAAGGACCAAAAGCGCGTACAGAGAGAGTCTGGGACGATGATCCTCGAGTTTGTCTTACAGCTTTTACCGCATTTGCAACCAGACGAGCCCGATCGCCGCGAAGCGTGGACAACGATAGCCCTGAGGGTGAACAAGCAACGTAAGAGTGGTACCAAGGAGGGCGAGAGTGAGGCAGCTCCGGAATTGACGGGCGAGTTTGTGAGAGAATTGTTTGAGAAAATGATGAAAGCGTGGGTTGACAAGAATATCAAACGTAATCCGCAAGGGTCCCACACCACACCCGAAGAATTGCGAAAGGAATTGACGACTCACGACGACTTCTTGATGCTCGAATTGTACCAATTGCGAGGATACGGATACGAAGTGATGTCGGCTTTAGCTAAAGAGAACTTTGCCGAGACTCAGCGAGCAAAGTACTATTCTAAGTTTACTACTAGGGAGGGCTCGATCCCGGTGAACTCAGCCAATTGGACCGGAACGACAAGGTTCAGCAGCGGCCCACTTGCCTCGGCACCTCTGGTGGTTATGGCACGGTCCACCCTGTCGTCTGAATACAAGCTCGCTGAGTTGGAGAGACAGGTTGAGCGCACACTGGTACGATTGATACAAATAGAGGCTGAAAATAAGCGGTTGATAGGCGAGAGACAAAGATTGAGAACGCTAGAAATGGAGAACAAGCGGCTCATGTCAATGGAGTCAGAGTTTAAGAGACTACTGTCGTTGGGTTCCGAGAGCGAACGGATCCTGCTCTTGGAGCTGGAGAACAAGCGTTTGAACGATCGATACAATGACCTCTTCCTGATGATGAGTTCGGACAAGGAAATGTCGGTATACCCCAGGTCGTTTCCTGGCCTTGACTCGCAGAACGGCTCAGTGGCAAAGTTCAAAGCCAGTTAATATCAGAATATCGTCGCACTGCTTGTACATATTCCCTCGATCACATTTTAGCTGCCAGTGTGACAGAAGTTCACATCAGACTAATGCAGAATATAGACCGCTCTTTACACAGCAGAAACAATCCTATTTGGTTAACTCTACACCCCTCACGTGCATTCCTCGCTCGTATCTCAATCTGCGCCACGTATCGTGAACAGGTTACGAGCACCAGTCCGTTTTGGTGGCAACGGTGTTCCGTATAGCCCTTAAATACAGAGCAGTGGCTGCAACAAGCCCTTAACCATGTTTTCCCGAGACTCCTACTTCAAAAAGGAGCAGAAACGAATCCAGGAAGAGATCGGCACAGCCCTTTTGGAGCTTGTGCTCCAGTTTCTTCCTCATCTCCAGCCCAAGCAAAGCGACCGTGATGATATGTGGGAGCTAGTGGCGATCAAAATCAATAACCAACGCATCTCCGAGGTGGCTCAGGAATCCCGAGGCAACGTGAAACAGGTGGAAGA
Organism: Diutina catenulata; assembly: GCA_030560525.1. Taxonomy (NCBI): domain Eukaryota; kingdom Fungi; phylum Ascomycota; class Pichiomycetes; order Serinales; family Debaryomycetaceae; genus Diutina; species Diutina catenulata. The sequence continues at coordinate 96,642 of JAKTTW010000014.1, forward strand.
GATTCCCCAGCTCAATGGTCTCTTTGTTCGTGAAATCTATGAGAAGATGCTCAAGACGTGGACCGAGCGCTACATCCGGTTCATTCCCCACCACGGTTTCACCAAACCCGATGATATTCGGTCGGAACTCAAAACCCACGACGACTTCTTGCTTTTGGAATTGTACCAATTACGGGGATATGGGTACGAGGTGATGTCTAATTTGGCGAAAGAGAAGTTCGAGGCGAACCAGCGAGCACAATTCGATGCCACCTACAACGGCACCAGTGAGCCAGGCGAACTGGCTTCACAGATGTTGGCCCGTCACAAGGAGTCACTGGGCGACGTCAAGCTCGAAGCATTACAGAGACAGTTGGAGAAGGCACAAGACAAGTTGGCACAGGTGGAAGCTGAAAACAAGCGCTTGTTGGAATTGAACCACGAGCTCATTTTGCAAATGAAGGGCGGCAGGGAGTAGCATAGCATAATACGGGACACGACGCATGTAATTAATGACATATTCATACGAATAACAGCCAAACTACCTGGCTATTAGCTTCTCTATCATGGCACACTGTGCCCCGTATATTACAAGTTATGCTAAGTGACCACCGCAGGGGGTCTGACGAGCTCGTCGTCGCTACTGTCGTAGTCATCGATGTCTACCACGGTGACGTCCTGGTCGAACAACACCGTGCCTTCCAACAACCGCTCATTCATCAGTGGTCGTCGTCTTTGCGCCTTTTGTGGACTCAAACTGGTAACAATCTCGTTGAAGAACTGGGACGTCTTAGTTTGCACCTCCCGGTTCAACTGGGAGGTTTTGCGGGTCAACTCCTGGCCCAACGGCAGCTGCTTGCCCCAATCGTTGAGCATAGATGCCTTCTTTCGGAGCTGGGCCAACGGATGTTCGCAGTTCTGTGGAGCCAATGGCCTCTCCGGTAATCGCGGAGCCTCATCTAACACTCGTAAATGAGCCAGGGTCTCGGTGTGGGCCTGGCGGAACACGTCATGGCCTGATCCCTGGGCAATTCTTCGTTGGAGCTGGTCGTTCTCCATGGTGATCGACAACTCCATCAACTCAAACTTGAGCCTTTCCACCATCTTCTCGTGGTGTTTGAGCTCCAACTGCTTCTGTTTGTAAAGCGCGACGGTTTGCGCCTCTGTGGGGCCCCGTTTGGTGGGGGAAAGTGGCATGGACTTATTGCTCATGCTGCCTGGAGATGGAAACAACAAAAGCAAGGTTATATGAATGATCCTTCGCTGCGTTATCCCGGAGGGCAACTGAGATCGGGCAGGGGTTTGTTTTGATCCCGCGCTGTAGGTGGCCCGATTAGGAAATGGGTTGCGAGCACGGCACAACGGCCAACAACAAGAGGACCCTGGGGTAGATCAGGCCCGATGCGATGCGATGCCCCATTCGGCGTGCTTGTGGCTTGTTGGAGGTGGCAAAACATGTTTTGTGTCGTTTTTGTGATTCAACACGTTGTCACTGAACTTGACGCTAGATTTGTTTACATTTGTTTACCTTCATGAAACGTAGACCGATGACCCTCAGTTATGGTTTCAGCAACGTGAGAGAACTGTCTGGGAGCAATATTGCCGGTTTCGGATTGAGCTATTTACGCTTTGCACCCAATAACGGACGGCATCAAAAAGTAGGCGAGACCCAACAATTCGGCACAGATGGATCGCTCACGCAGAGAACGCTGGGTGTTAGGTCTCGTACGTAGGCGATTTTTGACTAAAATTTAGGAAGTTTACAGGCACATAGCTGCCATTTAGTTCCATTACGTTTATACACACTGGCATTGGCTTTGCGGCCGGGTCAGCCGTGTCTGCTCTGCATACCCCGCCGGTCGCTAGACTGGAGCTTTTTTGTACCGTACACAGCTTTTCACCGGCGTAGGTGGCACAAACGCCAGGACTGCCACCTACGGAGATAGCCCGTCACCCCACGATTGAAATTATAGCTTCTTTTGACGTCAAAATCAAACCCCTACACCGCAATCCTCGACCGATTTCACTATTAGTTCATTTGCTACCTCTTGACTTGTTCAAAACCCGTATTCCTCTTGTGCTCCACTTTCTCCACGTTCGGGCTATTCTTTGGTCCGATCCTGCCGCATCCCGCCGCCTAGGGCGTCCCTTAGAACCCCCAGGTAGCTGGCGTAAAAATCCCCGAGAGCAAAAACTAGGACCGCCACCCAGCTCTGACTACGGAAACCACCCTACTCCGCGACGTTTTTTACTCGGGATCCACCCCTCCCCCGCTCCCCTGCTTCTCCCACCCCTAATTTACCCCGTTTGGTCAACCGTTGCCTATATGCACACCGTGGCGACTCTCACATGGCACCAAAACATAATTTTTCGCATAAAAACACGAGTGTTTTTTTTTATTCAACCACCGTGACCATGGCCTGTTCGTGTTTTGCTAAGATCAAGTGCACCATTGCGCTGATCCTCGTGTTCTACTTTTTGTACCTTGTCAACTACAAGTGTGTTGAGTTGAAGGAGAACCCCTTGCACTCCCGTGTTGACCAGGTTTTCCACCCGTTGGCTCGCCACCACGCTTACGCGTGTGAGCTGATCGAGAAGGGCCACCACTTTGTCCAGCCCTACTTGGACTCCGCTCACGCGTTCCTCGACGACCATGTGCACTCCCACCCCAAGTTCAAGGAGTACGAGGTTGAGAAGAAGATCGAGGCTGCCAAGGCCCACTACCACACCGTGGCCGACCCCTGGGTGCAAAAGTTGTGGCAGTTTGTTGACTCTGCTGAGCAGCAGGCTTACGACCACGGCTCCGCTTTGGTTGGCGAGGCCCAGAAGTTCATCAAGGCCAAGACCGACTAAGCTCGTTTATAGTATGTACGATAATATACCGCAGTGACGAACGGCTAGTCATGTAGTTTACGTTGGAGGGGTGTCAGGTGGATCGCGAAAAAATATCTGGGGAAGCGAAGCTCTGTGTAGGACACCGGGGTCATACCGGCCAACACCCAAAAGAAAGGCCATGGTAGAATTGCGAAAGCGGACACCACGCTCGCTTGCGATGAGATGTGCTATTTTCCAGGGCGGGTACCTGCTCCCTGTGTGGTGGGCACGCACTGCGTGGTGCGGCTAGTGGACCAGGTGATCTGAGGGTCCAGAGCGGTCCGCCAATCGGTAAAGCGGTCTCGTCGTGCTTCTCAACGTAAATGTATCCCTATACCACTTCAACTACACCGACCGCTCTCTTGGCCAACGCCCTACCCCACTTTTTTGCTGTCCCCACCACCGTAAAATCCATCTGTCTGATTCGGTGCATTAATGGTGCTTATCATTGAGTGTCGTATTTCTATAATCGCTTCACAGCTATGCGGATCCTAAACTAGAAACCAAACGGGTTGTCTGGGGTGGCCGCCGCCAAGTTGGCTCGGCTGGCCCCGGTCTGTTGCAGTTGCATGGGCGAGTTACCGAATCCCAACCCGGTGGGCTGCGATTGGAGAGGAGCTCCACCTCCGAACCCTTCAAACGAGGGCTGGCCACCAAAGGTGGTTTGCGGGGCCCCAAACGAGGGCTGAGGGGCCTGGCCAAACGACGGTTGCGGAGCCTGGCCAAAGGAAGGCTGGGGAGCCTGGCCAAATGACGGCTGGGGAGCCTGGCCAAACGACGGCTGGGGAGCCTGTCCGAACGACGGCTGAGGGGCCTGCCCAAACGAGGGTTGAGGAGCCTGTCCGAACGACGGCTGCGGCGCTTGCCCAAACTGGCCAAACTGCCCACCAAACGATGGCTGGGGAGCCTGGCCAAACGACGGTTGCGGGGCCTGGCCAAACGGCTGCTGACCGAATGGCTGGTCCTGGCCACCGAGCGACGTCTGGCCAAACTGGTTCGTCATCTGGTTCATTTGGGCATTGAACGGCTGCCCGGGCTGCTGGCCGGTTTGCAACGAGTTGGGCGAGTTCATGAAGCCGCCCGTGATCTGCTTACCAAACGACAGCTGCGGCACGAACGCGTTGCCAATGCCACCCGTGGTCGAGGCCTGCATGGGCTGGGTCTGGTTTTGCTGGCCCTGCTGGTTCTGGCCGGTTCCGTTCTGGCCCTGGCCCATCTGCGCCATCTGCTGCTGGGACGCGGGCTGCCACGGCATCACCGGGTTGCCGGTGGACTGGCCCACCTGGCCCGTGCCAAACTGCGGCATCTGGGGCATTTGGGCGGGACCGGTGCCAAACTGCGGCATCTGACCGGTGCCAAACTGAGGCATCAGGCCCCCGGTAGGCTGGCCTCCGGTCCGCTGGGTCGGCACCAACGGACCCGTCTTCTGCAACGACAACCCCTGGCCAAACAGCGTGGTGGGCATCGTCATCTGGCCCTGCTGGAGCACGGGAGCCACGCCCCCGAACGAGGTGGCCGGCATCCCGGTAGCCATCCCGCCCGTGGGCATGCCTCCGGTGGTGGCCATCACCATCACCAGCTGGCCCGTGGGCTGGATCGCCATGAACCCGGTGGGCTGGATCGCCACAAAACCCGTGGGCTGGATGGCCATGAACCCGGTGGGCTGCGCAGGAACGAGCCCGCCCGTGCGCACCGGCACCAACTCGCCGGTCTTCTGGGCACTGACCGGCGCAAACTGCGGCGGAGGCACCGCGGGCCGCGCCGGAGCAGGCGGCTGGGCCGTCTTGGTGGGCTGGAGCGCTGGCTGCAGCGGCGCCGCGTCGGACACACTGGCGGGAGGCTTGGCGTTGGCGTCGTAGGGTTTGATGTTGACCAAGTCCTGCAACGAGCCCGTGTACTGCGGGGTCTGGGGCGCCGGCAGCGGCGACGGCTTCGTCAAGTCCTCGGTGGAGCGGGCCGCGGGCCGGGCCACCCACGCGTCGTCGTCGGGCGCCTTCACCGGCAGCGGCAACGCGCCTGCGTCCACCGGCGGCGGGGCTGCCACCGCGGAGTTGTTCTTGAGCGACCCGTCCTGCCCGGTGAACAACGGCTGCGGCGGCTGCGGCTCCTCGCTGCGCTTGCGGTCGAACTTGGTGTCCAAGAACTTCATCACCCGGATAATGTCTCCCTCACGCAACCCCAACGTGCGCAAGAGCGGCGGCGAGATGTCCTCGAGCACCGCGTCGTCCATGCGCTCGCGCGAGAAGTTCAACAGGTACCGCTGGCAGTTGCCGATGTCGACGCCGCACCCGAGGAAGAACTCAAACCAGTCGTAGTCGGACTCGGCCGCGCCCTGGCTCGCCACCTGGCCCAGCGGCGGCCGCAGCCCGCTCAGCGAGCGGCCGACGTCGTTGATGGCGGCGGTGGCCAGCCGCTCGCGGTGGGAGTCCAGCCGGCGCGCCGTGCGCTTCAGGTTGGCCCGTGCCACCTCCTCCTTCTGCGCCTCCAACAGCTTGCCCGTGACCTTCTCCACGTACTCGAGGTCCTCCACCGAGAGCTTGGACGCCTGCACCGCGATCTTGACGCCGTTGGTCTTGTGCAAGTGGATCTTGCCGTCGACAAACCCCAAGAACTCCGCCTCCACCTTGAACAGGCCCAGCAGGTCGATCCACGTGCGCACGCGGTGGTAGTTGGGCATGCTCTTGTCGGCGTCGGCCGCGCCCTTCTTCTTGTCGCGCTGGGCACGGTCGCGCTCGCGGATCTTGTCGCGCTCGTTGCGGTCGCGGTGGCGGCTCTTCTTCTCCACCACCCGGCCCTTCAGGTGCTTTTGCTTGCGGGCGCCGTCCGTCAACCGGTCCAAGTTGGTGGTGGCCACCACCTCGATGTACGACGCGGGCACCACCCCCAGCCGCTTGGTCTGGGTGTGCTGGCACATCCACCACTCCTTGCTCTTGACGTCGTTGATCACGTACACCTCGTCGCCCTCGCGGCACCCGAGCTCGTCGGGCAGCTGCGCCTGGAAGTCGAACATGAGCCGCCCGATCTTGCGGTTGTCGGAACCGGTGGTGGCCACCAGGGCACGTGCCACTTCGCCGAGGCCGCGGCCCAGGTCGGCGGCCTTGAAGTCCTGGATCACCGAGCAGATGGCCTCGGCGACGTCTTTCAGCCCCGCGTGGAGCTCCACCAGCGCCTGCGGGTGCTTGAGCTCCAAGAACACGTGCTTTTTCTCGTTGGTGCACTCCTTGAGGTCCTTCATCCGCCACTCGTTGTCGAGCGACGACGCGCCGCCACGCAACTTCGAGAGCTTCTTGACGTTGGGCGCGAGCTTGACGGTGCGCGGGCCGACGCTGAGGACCACCGGCCGCTTCTTGCGCCCGTCGATCTCGTCGATGTACCACGTGAAGTACTCGCCGTCGAACCCGTGCTGCGGCAGGTCGTCGCCGACGCTCACGGGCTGGTCGTGGTCGCGCTGGGAGTCGCGCTGGGAGTCGCGCTGGGAGTCGCGCAGGTCGTAGTGGTCGCGCTCGTCGCCCTGGCTCGCCGCCGAGGTGGCGGTGTTGCCTCGAGGCCGGGTGGGCATCGGAGGAGCCTCCTCCTCCTCCTCTTCCTCGCCCGTTACCGGCGCCGGTTGCGCTTCCGGCGTGGCCCGGTCCTTGTGCACGGGCGGAGGGGCAAAGTTGATGGGCGGGAGCGCTGCGGCCGACACCCCCTGTGCCGTGGCCGGGGTGGCTGCGGTGGTGGGCTGGGACTCGCTGGGCAACGGCGGCAACGGCTGCTCGCTCGAGCCAAACAACTTGTCGGCCACCTGGACGTAGTTGGCCGGGACAAACCCGTACACCTTGCCTGCGGTGTCCCCCGCAAGCAACCAGTCGGGGTCCTTGTTGTCGTAGATGTTGAAGCGGTCGCCCTCCTTGAACAGCAACTCCTCGTCGGTTTGCTTGTCGTAGTCGTACAACGCAGAGCACTGCTGCACTATCGGAGCAGGCTCAATGTAGTTCAGGGGCACGAGACCCTCGGGCTCCTCCACCTCTTCCGTTCCCTCGGGCAACACGCGTTTTTTCACCTTCCACCACTCGTCGATGTCCAGCTTTTCGAGCACATACAACAAGTCGTCGGTGGCAATGGAGAGCTCCTCGGGCGCCAGAGCCGGGTAGTCGTAGAGTGCCTTGTACACGCCAATGTACAACAGCAGCATTTCGGTGGCTGGTTGGCAACGGCAATTATTCGTTGGTAAAGTGCGCGCATGCGGCACTGATCTCGGGGACGACGGTGGAGCCCGTGGTGGGCGGGCTGTGGTGTTTTGGGTTTAGGGGTGGGGGCGGAGTAGGCTACGGTGGTGTGTGGGGCTGGGGATGCGGCTTTTTGGGGCGCGGACTGGTGGGTGGGGCCCGTTTGGTGGACCCCACTGGGTTGCTTGAGGCTTGAAATATGATGTCATAGTTGATGATCTGGAACAGTGTGCGGACTGGGTGGGGATGGGGTGTAGGAGGTTCGAAACGGTAAGGTGGGTGGAAACGGGAACGTGGTGTCTATATAGGTGCAGTGCTGGTTTTTCCGGTGGCAGTTTGGTGTTTTGGGTGTACTCAGCCATTGTGGCCAGCTCGGCAAATCACGAAGGTGATCCACCGCCTACACTCTCTGGATAGAAGTTCCTAAGTCATTTTTAACGCTAAACATCTACAATCAATTACAATCCCTTATCTACTCTTCTACCTTCGTTCAATTGCTCTACCTCTTACCAAAACGGCCGTGGGCTTTTCCGAACAAGAAAAACGCCGTGGCCAAGTCACCCTCGCTGCGGTAGCACCGCTTAAACTCAGTAATAAGCCTCGACGACTGTGCCAGAGGCTGTGTGGCCAACACGGCCCGGGCGGCCTGGGCCAACGTCGGCAACACCCGCTGGTTCGCCTGCCAGTAGCGTAACAAGTCGGGGCCCGCCTCCTTGGTGAGATTCGGACCACCCGAAGCAAGCGATCCAGCGGCAGTGGACTCGTAGAGATAGCACTCCTGGGTGTTCTTGCCAGCGCAGTCGAACATGTTGAGCACCAGCGCCTCGTTGTCGGAGCCCGTCAGAACATCCCCATCAACCAGCGACGCCGACTCTTGAATGTCTACCCACCGCCGGATCTCATCAAGTTCGGCCAATTGAAGATACCGCAGGGTAGACGGATGGAGGTAGGTGGCCAACGAGAGGCCCATTAGGTGGTCCTTGAGGTACCGTTCCAAAGCAAGAACAAAAGGTTCGAGGTGGGTGGCCCTAGGGTTACTACTGGCCTTTTTGTACCGGTAAAGCAACAGTTTGGCCCACTTGGTAGCCATGTGGATTGTAGGGTCTCCTGCGGCGCTTGAGAGAAGCAAGCACTGGTGGATCCGGTCCAAGGGCTCAATAATTGCCATCGCCCATTGAATGGGGCCAGCAATGGATTCTGGCAACTCAGTGTGTTTCACCATCTCAATGGTTCGGCTTACTTCACAACCTTTGCAAACTTCCGTGTGATGGGGACCTAACAAGTGGAAAACAAGCTCCAGAAGAGTTGACCCTTGAATAGTTCGAGTCCAGTTCTCAGTTTCACACAACTGGATAAGCATCTTGGCGACAGCTTCCACAGTTTTCTCAACGAAGCACGGGAGAACCGCCGCCAGGATCTTCTCCGAGTTGGCGCCATACGTGATCCCATCAATCACCTTCTGACTCAACCTGCCATTGTAGGTGACACGATTGACATTGTGGCGCAACAAACACAACAAAATGTCGTCGTCCTGCTCCGATCCAAACACCCCAAGCGGTACTTCCACCATCTGGTAGGCGCTGTCCACAAAATAGCCGGCAATCAACACAATAGGCACACTCGCATTTGGGGGTAACCACTCGTGCACAACGGCCGAGCATTGGTGAAAACCCAGAGTGATTACTCTGTGTATCTCGTTCTGGTAGTCGTGGCACAATTCCTGCCCAACGATAGCGAGGGTCTCCACTTCAAGACCCCTACCGCACGCCTCCACGGGCGTAGTTAATGCGCGGAGGCCAATGTCAAAGGCGGACCAGGGAAGACAATTTGCCGCAAGGCACATCGCAACTTTCTGGGCCATCTCTTTGACCTGAGCCTCGTTTTGAGTCACTTTGCGTCTTCTCTGACTTCCGGGGGTAGCGCTCATAATTTTTTGCATCCATGTGCGGCTCATGTAGCCAATATATCACGGGCTGCAGCCTGTCAGCCGCCTGACACTTTTGATAAATACGAGAATACGTGTATAGTCTATACTAATGCCATGTAATGGGGCTCTGGAGGACTTGAAAACACCAACTAAAATCAAACCTCTATTATCAGCCTTATTCTACTTCGTCAAGGTGGAAGTTGTCGCCTGACTTCTTCTCATCGTCCTTCTTTCCGTCCTGAACGTCTTCCTCGTCCAACAACGCAAAGTTAACAATCAAACCGGGCACACCCTCGCCAACCTTGGTCTGACCACCCTTCTTGATGACCCAGTTGAAGTTGTTGAGCGTTTCATTGGCGTAGTTCAGGACATTGATGTCAAACGACTTGCCCGCGAATGTGGGCAAGCTGATGGCGTATTTAGAGTCAGCCATCTTGATAAAGTCACTGTCGAAGTGGAGCTGGTACCGCTTACCCTTTTGCCAAGTGAACTTGGCACAATTGGCCGGCTTCAAGAAATACGACACACGGTCAGATGGCTTGGTGGGAATCCCCTCACCGAGGTTCTCCTTCGAGTCAATTGGCTTTTTCTCGGGGTGCTCTCCCTCGTCACATTCGTGGATGTACAAGAACGAGTTGATGGCCATGCCGTAGATGAAAGGGTGGTCGCCGCTGGCGTCTCCCTTGACGGTCTTGTTGATGAACCAGGTGAAGAGCTTCAAGCCAGTATTCAACAACAGCGTGGGGATCCACTTCAGCACCGGCACGTCAATGTCGTTACCAAAAAGGAGCTCTGTGCCGGAGATGTCTTCGTTGGGCGTGAAGAAAACCTCGAAGCTGACATACTTATCGCTCCGCTTCACAAGGTTGGCATCGGCACCACGCTCGTCACCGTTCAAGTATTTCTTATCGCCCTGCGATCGACAACTGTTGCTCAAGTGGGGCTTGCTACCATCAAAACTGGCGATGTTGATGATCAACTCAAACTTGCCGAGGTCCAGCTCGACAACCACCGGCTCGTTGGTGTTGATCGGGACAATCTGCTGGTCGCCTTTCTCCTTGTAGTTGTTACTGGCACGGATATATAATCGCTTCGTCGTCATACAGATTTGAGGAAATCCCTGTGAATTTAAATCAGTTTACGGTCTCGGTCGGCTTAGAAACTACATTTTAGCCGGGGCGCGCATCGGCCACAATAGCAACTGAAGGCGAGGTGACGGAGCAAGCCACGGGGTCAGGTGGGCCCGACGACGCCAGGAGGTGGTGCCGAGGGAAGTGGGCCGTCATAGATCCCGAGATCTCAATGTTTCCAGGGGCTGATGCGGATTGTGGTAAAAGAAATGGGAATAAGGTCATTGTAGGTGGCTGTGAAAGGGAACAATTGTCGGCATTGAAAATCACAAGCCATTAGTCTGGTGATTTTCGAAATGTGAGTGTAATTAGTAGCTCGCACACTGTGGTCCGCAGCTTCTCGCGCTGACGGCGCGATCCTTCCTCGCGTTCCCTCACATTGTCTTCACGACAGTGAAAAATCAACTATCCGAGGTGGTTACGAGACGGTGAAAAATGTCACTGGTAGAACTAAAGGTTGTTGGGCAGCATGTGGACCCTGACTTAATAAAGAAGGTATCAAGAATGGCCCGATGGTTGCACACGACACCCGTTATCTGTACAGAGAAGCCCCACGACACTCTCACGCACGGTGCCTCTCGGACCCCGAGCCTGACCTGACTTCTCGGGCAGCCTCGTTCCGGCAATACCTTCTGTTACCCCATAAAAACCCCACAAAACCCTGCAAATCCCCTGATGACTCCTGTTGTCGCCAAATCACCTCAATTAGCCTCGCGAGACCTAACGCCTACCGCATGGTTAGTAGCCTCTATCATTGCTGATCTGTATGTACCATTACCGTCGCCACCCTGTACCACCTGCCACCCAGGTGCATTTTCCTGACTAAAGCTGAGTCAACACCTCCCGGACTTAGTCAAGATCCGCTCTCGGCTAGATGGGCCCCGGGCGATCGGTTTACGCACTCATTAGTCAAGAAAAAAGCCTGGACCCACGAATTGGCCACTGTCGCCACCTCCACCCACGAAACCACCCAGCAATTGCGACCGGAGTTGCCGAGAGTGTCACCGCCACCATCAACAGTCCCTATTTCCCCTATCTCTCCACGCTTTCCCTTTGCGTACCCGGCGGGTCCCGTTGATGACGTAGCACGTGCAGCCCGCGCTCCCCACATATAAAGGGCTGAAAAAAGCTCTTTCACCCAAAGCAACAACCATGTCTAAGAACTCCCTTGAGCAATTGAAGGCCACCGGCACCGTCATCGTCACCGACACCGGTGAGTTTGAGCTGATTGCCAAGTACACCCCCCAGGATGCCACCACCAACCCCTCGTTGATCTTGGCTGCCTCCAAGAAGTCTGAGTACGCCAAGTTGATCGACATCGCTGTCGACTACGCCAAGTCCAAGGGCTCCACCAAGGAGGAGAAGGCTGCCATTGCCCTCGACAGATTGCTTGTTGAGTTTGGTAAGGAGATTTTGAAGATTGTCCCCGGGCGTGTGTCGACCGAGGTTGACGCCCGTTTGTCGTTTGACAAGGACGCCACCGTCAAGAAGGCCAAGGAGATCATTGCTCTCTACAAGGAGCAGGGCATTGACAAGGACCGCATCTTGATCAAGATTGCCTCCACCTGGGAGGGTATCCAGGCTGCCGCCGAGTTGGAGAAGGACTACGGTATCCACTGCAACTTGACCTTGTTGTTCTCGTTCGTCCAGGCTGTTGCCTGTGCTGAGGCCAGCGTCACCCTTATCTCGCCCTTCGTTGGCCGTATCTTGGACTGGTACAAGAAGGCTACCGGTGAGGAGTACACTGCCGAGACCGACCCCGGTGTGAAGTCTGTCACTGACATCTACAACTACTACAAGAAGTACGACTACAAGACCATTGTCATGGGTGCTTCTTTCCGTAACACCGGTGAGATCACCGAGTTGGCTGGTTGCGACTTCTTGACCATCTCGCCCAAGTTGTTGCAGGAGTTGATGGACTCGAACGCGGACGTTCCCCAGAAGTTGTCTAAGGAGTCCGGTAAGGCTTCCAACCACGAGAAGGTTTCCTACATCAACGACGAGTCCAAGTTCCGCTTTGCGTTCAACCAGGACCCCATGGCCACTGAGAAGTTGGCTGAGGGTATCCGTAACTTCGCCAAGGACTGCGTCACCTTGTTGGACCAGTTGGAGCAGAAGTTTTAAATAAACTAGATGGATGTTACGAGATAATACATATGGAGATGAAGACGTGTAGGAGATGTGTATGGAACACGAACTAGACAATGCCTAGCCAGTGAAAAAGACTGCCCATTGAGTCGACTAGAGATTGCCCACTCTTAAACCACCATTCAATTATTCTTGCCACCGTGGTACCCCTAATCGATACTGGTTACCGTTGTCTGCAGTCCGTGGTTTTGTTCAACACACGACCGGATTTTAGGTTCGAATATAAAAGCGCGTGGCCTGCCCCTCGCCCGGGGTAAACTCTCCACTGCAAACAGCCCGCGAAACGCGATGGGGGCTGCCGGATTTCCATTTCCGGCTTCGTTCCTTGGCCCTCACCACCCTGGCTCGGCCGTCTGGCATCGCCACCGGGTTCTGTGGGCTTCCACCCCCTTCTTTGCAGCACGAGTTTTTCCCACTAAAAGTGTGCGGGGAATGTAGCGAAAATTTGCCTGACTTTATCATTGGGGTAGTAAACATGACGACGGCAGCAGCAAACCAGGAAGCGTTTACCGGGCCTAATCTCAACATCACTCTCACGTGCCCCGACTGCAAGCAGTTTCCCCCCGACCTCATCGAACGGTTCGCCGAGGGAGATATTGTGTGCGGGTCGTGTGGGTTGGTGTTGCTGGACCGCGTGGTCGACACCCGGCTGGAGTGGCGTACTTTTTCCAACGACGACCAGAACGGAGTGGATCCCCTGCGTGTTGGTGATGCTGGCAACCCGCTTCTAGACAACGAGAACCTTTCGACGATGATCTCGTACGCCCCCGACGTCGGCCGGGCCGGGCGGGAGTTGTCGCGGGCCCAGCTGCGACTGGTGGTGGATCGCAAGGACAACGCGTTGCTGGCGGCGTTTGCCAAGATCTCCCAGATGCTGGACGGCTACCAGCTTCCGAAGTTGGTCCAGGACCTGGCCAAGGAGGTGTACAAGTTGGTGTACGAAGAGCGTGCGCTTCGAGGTAAACTGCAGGAGCTGATCATGGCCGCCGCCATCTTTTTGGGGTGCCGGCAGCTGAAGGTGGCCCGGTCGTTCAAGGAGATCGGCGCCTTGACCAACGTGCCGTTGAAGGTGATCGGAAAGGTAGCCAAGATCATGACCCTGATTTTGAAGGAGAAGCTGACAACCAACCCGGACCTGTTCCACATGCAAGACAACATCCAGACCACGCAGACGCTGGCGCTGGACTTGATCCGGCGGTTCTGCTCGCATTTGGGGGTGTCGACCCAGCTCACCAACGGCGCCGAGTACATGGCCACCCGGTGCAACGAGTTGGGGATCTTGGCCGGTCGCTCGCCCACCACCATTGCCGCCACCGTCATTTACATGGCTGGGTTTGTGTTTGGCGCTGATTTGCCCACCTCGAAGATCTCGGAGAAGACAGGGGTCAGTGAGGGGACTATCAAGACGTCGTATAAAGTCATTTTGGAGGAGAAGGAAAAGTTAATGGACCCGTACTGGTTGGAGACGGGGAAGGTGAAGTTGGACAACTTGCCTAAATCGTAAAACCACGTCCCTTTGATTAGGCGACGTTTGCATCATGATCATAAAATTAAAAATGGATAATTGGGAAAGGAGTGGCGAGTGAACAGTAATCGTAGCTTTAAAGATTGACGTCCTTTGGTGGGTGAAGGGTCGTGTCGTTAGCCTTCTACCCTACTTGAAGGCCATCAGTGCGGCGCGAAAAATCCACCATGAGTGAGTGGACCCGGGTACTGAGCGAGCTCCTCAGGGCGCCTGACGATCTCTCGCTATGGGAGAAGCTCGTGGGGCTGGTTCTGCCCCTGAAGCTGAGCTCAGCAGATGAGAAAGCTATGGCGCGGGCCGCCTACGACCAGATGTTAGCTCGGTTCCCTCTCCTCACCAACTACTGGAAAAAGTACGCAGAGATGGAGGTGCAATTGGGAGACACCACGCGGGCAGCGCAGGTGTACCGCACCGGTTTGAGACACCTCCCGTACTGTCTTGACCTCTGGCTCAGTTACTTGCACCACAAGATCGAGACCCTCACCGATAACGTGGATGAGATCGTGGGGCTCTTTGAGGAGGCTCGAACCCGCATCGGGCACCACTACTACGCCTACGAGTTCTACAAGCTCTATCTCGACTTCTTGGACGCGTACAACAAGCACCAGGAGTACTACGTGTTGCTTCGAATCGTGGTGGAAGTGCCGCTTTTCCACTACGCCTACTTCTTCCGCCTCCTCTTCGCTGCGATTGCCCGGTGTGCCAAGGAGCCCAAGATGGTGGAATGGCTTGTTCCGCAGTCTTCGCGGCGCCGGGACGACCGGCCCATCGAGGTGGCGGTGAAAAAGCACTTCGTGGATGTCTACATCACCACCCAATTTGCTGTGTTTGAGATGTACCCACTCGAAAAAGAGCTCATAAACTACTGGGACCAGAAGCCGCGGTCGCAGCAGCAGTTGGCGGCGTGGGAGCGGTACTGCGACTTCATCGAGTTGCGTTACCCATCAATGGCGCGGTTGGCCCACGAGCGAGCGGTGGAGGCGACGGCCCGCTACCCGGACGGATGGCTTAGGTATGCACGGTATTTGCGTAGACACGGTTTCCGCACAGAGCTGGTGCTTCACCGGGCAGTCGCGCACTGTGCCAACCACCGCGTGGTCATGGCTTTAGTCGACGCGTTGGTGGGTGCTCGCCAGGCTTCGCGTGCGCGGGACGTCGTGGTCAACTACATAGCTCACCTGGCATACGTCCCGTTTGAGGTGTACGAGAAGTTGTTGAACCTCGAGTACGGCGCGGAGCGCGATAGCCTGTACTTTTTGTCGGTGGTGGCGGAAGTAATTGCCGTCACCAAGCTGGACTACTGGTTCCAGCACGTGCTCAACTACCAGTTAGACGAAGGCGAGCGCACCAAGTTCTTTGACGCCCACAAGGCGGAGTACGGAGAATCTATTGGCTATAAACAAGCACAGACGTGGTTGGAACCGGCCACCACGCCGCGTGACTACGGACGCATAGTCAACTACATCTAACTACTCGGCCTTGAGCACCACCGACTGCACCACCACCGACGCGATGAAGGCGCCGAACAAGAGGGCTGCGAGTCTGCGGTCAAACCGCCACCTGTTGGCCACAAGATAGAGCCAGGTGCCCGCTACGAGCACCATGAGCAACCCGGTGGCGAAGATGACGCGCGGGTTCAATTCAAACAGCATCAGCAGCTCTCCCAACTGGTGGAGCACCACCAACCCATTGAAACCAACCCCCAAGAGAATGTTGAGGAGAGGGGTGCCAAGACAGGCGTTGATTCCATAAACCGGGTTGTAGGCCGACATCGCCAAATTGGTTATCAAGTCATTGAGAGAGTTGGCAATGGAAAACACGAGGAGACCCAAAATGAACTCGGACATCCGCCATATGAGTCCCAAATTCTTTAGCATCTGTAATATTTCAACCGAAACGTTGCCGGTTAATATAAGTGACGACACAATGCCGATGATTCCGGTGAATTTTTCAAGCGTGGACAACGATAGTAGGCGCTGGGCAACTGCGGTGACCGCCATGGCGCACACCACCAGCCCCGCAAACACCAATAGTGAGTCGAAGTTGTAGTACTCGTAGGTGAATATTGACACTGTGACAAACGTGAGCCAGTACTTGTGGAGAGGAGACGCAAGCACACGGTCTCGGAGATAAAACAAACTGTTGGTGTCGTCGTAGGTAACCACCGGGATCACCATCGAGATCGCCAAGTCTAGCGCCCCCACGACAAGCTGCACCACCGAAAACGTTTCCAAGGCAGCATCGGGTTTAGTCGGAACCAGTCCGTACACCGGGAGCTCTCCTTCCTCGGCAATCAACTCGGCGATTTCTTCGCTGTAGTCGGCCACCTTTTCTTTGTCAAAAAGGATGAGCACCACGATGTACACACAAAACACTGCCACCATGGTTGCGCACTCGGCCCGTGTGATCTTTCCGTCGCTGAGCACGTAGGCGAAGAGGCCAATTGCCCCCAACACCGCTGCCATGTCCCCCGTGAGCACCAGCCTGTTTTGCACCTGGAACGGGTAGACAAGGGCTACAAGACCGGTAACCACCGTGAACAAGATCGTTAGCGACCCGGTAACCTGGCCGAGCACCAAGTCCGGCGACCTAGACTGTAGCGCAAAGTAGTAGGCTATAAGATCGGGGAAGGAGTTGGCCAAGGGCACCACGATACACAGCACCAACTGCTGGTTTATGTGAAGACTGGTGGCTAGAAAGGAAAGGTTCACAAGGAGATAGTTCGACACAATCATCAGTAAGGCGACACAGATAAGGGATATGGCAGCCACCAGCATTAGTGAAAGAGTCACCAAGGTGACTGCGGAGTGGGGCCGGCAGTAGTAGAACACCGCGATGTCATAATACAGGGCGTCGCATTGGGTTTTGATGTATTCGCAGACCCCTGTGGCAGGTAGCACACATTGGTCGCTCATAAACGGGGAGAGCAAGATTAGATTAGTATTTATGCACTGTGCGCCTTTTGATCTATAATTTCAGCGGCAGCGTTATAGCCCAGAAATCTGCAACCCTTCTTCGAGGTATTCCGGGATTCCACGCAGAATTTTTCTTGGATGTCGAGTATTTACGGTCCACCTAAGCGAGCTCATCGAAGGTACTCGTAGTTACTTGTTCGGTGCTCCTCAGTGCTCGCGAGAGTGCTTCGGTGCCTGTTCGCACCGCACACATACACGGCTAACGTCATTCGCTTGCGGAAACTGACTGCGCCGAAAAATAAGTCACTTCGAGGCTTATACGACTACAGTCACGGTGGCAAATGTAGTGGGGTTTCCCGGTTGCTTTGTTGGGTTGCTCAAGCGTGAAACAGATCACCCTAGCAACCACCCCGGTGTGCTCCAGCTGGGCCCCGTTTTCTCTTTGTGTTACTTCAGTCATCCAGGCTTATTATTGGGACCTTTGTGAGGGCTCACAACAAGTGGATCAATCGTACCCCTGGTACAAGAAATTATACGCGGTGATTTCTTAGCCTGCTGCTGAGAAGAAGAGGTGGTTAGTTGCAGCATGTAGACGAGTCATCAATGCATCTATCGCATGACACTTAATGTGAATGATGAATGCAAACCCCACAATAGACGCAACGAAGTGGTGTCCTTGGGCTCTTAATTTGAGACACTGTCCACAGTTGTCCACGGTGTGACTATTTTCCTAATAGTACATTATCTATCTGCGATCTATCCAAATCTATCACCAGGGTTGAGTTGCCAACCGTCTATAAGTCCTTGAATTTTCTGTAATTTGGTCGTTGTAAAATCTCGTTGGAGATCTCAATATCCTTGTTGATGTCAGCAATCAACGCCTCCTTGGTGGTGTAGTCAAGCTCAGGACGCACGTAGCCAAGCACGCAGTACTTAAGCTTCGCTCCGTAGAAGTTCTGGGTATACTTGTGCATGATGTGAACCTCCGCAGCCTTCGTTTTGTTGTTGTAGAACGGGTTGAACCCGATGCTCATCACCATGGGACGGACCTCGGTGAGTTCACACTTGGGCAACTCCTGGCCGTAGTTAAACTCAACGGTGTGACCGTCGTTCCGCTCCACCTCGTCAGGCTGGTGGTCAACGGGGGTGAGTCTGCAATAACCGTAGTAAATGCCCACGTCCAACAGGTTGAGCTCGGGAGTGATGTGGATGTTAGCGGTGGGGATACCCAACTCGCTCAGGCCACGGCCAAACCCGGCAACAATCTCGGACTCCAGCACGATCGGGTAGGGCTTCTCTACCGTCTCGGGCACCACGGTTTCGGGTCTCATTACTAAGATCGTTGAAATTTAGCGATAAAAGGTGGGGTGCGCGAACATGCGCCAGAACCTTAGATCGATAAGCCACGGTTAAGGTGGTTCGACAACTTTAGTGTGCCAGCAGCCAACATTCCAGTGTAGATGAGTCTTGCGTTTCAACGGTCAAATTTGTAGAGCCAATTTACGAGTTAGCTGACACAGTGATGAAAAGGCCACTAGAATTTACTCTATTTCAATGGTGTGGAGAGTGTTTCTTAAGGTATAGGTCACCCTGTACCACCGACGACACTCTTCTGTGAGCCATTCCCTTCGAAATAGCCTGGCGCCCCGTATCGCTAGCCTTCGCTTCCTGCACGTACCTCATCTGATCACATATGCGGGCCCCATAACCATTTTTCACCTTCATGTCAGACGACGAGTTCGGCGGGTTCTTTGAAGAGCCTGAGGGGTTCCGGCCGCCGCCTCCCGCGGCCCACTACGCCTCCTACGACCGCAAACCCGAAGGGGCAAAACCTTCTACGGTGAAACTCCGTTTGGTGGGCTCGCTGCCGTTGTGGGGGCACATGTTGTGGAATGCTGGCATTTACACCGCCGACCACTTGGACGCCCACCCGGAGTTGGTGCGTGGCAAGCGTGTTTTGGAAGTGGGAGCTGCCCTGGGCCTCCCCTCCCTCATTGCTTCGCTCAACGATGCCCTGCTTGTGACGTGCACTGACTATCCCGACCCTGACTTGGTGGCTAACATCGAGGAGAACTTTGCTATGCTTCGTGAGCAAGCCAAGTTGGCCCCTCACAGTGTCCAGGGCTACATTTGGGGTCAGGACGTTCGCCCCTTAGTGGGCCGTGAGGCTGAAGCGTCGTCCGCTGACGACTTGACCGAGGAGGAGCGTTACGACTTGTGTATCCTCTCTGACGTGGTGTTCAACCACACTGAGCACCACGCGTTGCTTAGCACCTGTCGCAAGACTCTCAAGAAGCTGGGCCGTGCTCTCGTTGTGTTCTCCCCCCACAGACCTTGGCTCTTGGAGGCGGATTTGCAGTTCTTTGAGACGTGTGAGGAACACGAGTTGAAGGCGGAGAAGATCGAGATGGTCAACTGGAAGCCGATGTTCGACGAAGACGAGGAGACTGTCGAGATCCGCTCGCGGGTGTATGCGTACTACTTGGTCCCGCAATGGAAGTAATAGATATAGAAGGGCTAGAGTGGAAAAGCATATAACAGAATAGTTCAGAGCACACAAAGCTTTCAGTAGGCACAGTTTAATGATGAGGATTTACAGTCAAAGGTGTTGGACACAATGTTTTCAGTCGGTTCACATCAACCGCCACTAAAGTTGCAGCCAGTTGTTGAGCTGGACTGAATAGTCCTACGTAGTTTGTAAGCCCTTGTTCTCAAACTATGATTTATTTATATTGAGTACGTGATTAATACAAAAGGGTCGCTTAAGTGGAAGAAGGAGAAGGGTTCATTCTTCTCTTACCGTTGGTAAGGGTGACGTTGATGAAACGTCTGGTGTACTTGTCTCTCATCTGAGCGCGGCCCTTGGCCTTCTTAGGCTTCTCAGTCTTCTCAACCTTGGGGGTGGCGGCCTTAACCTTACCAGCCCGGGACAACGAACCGTGAACTTTACCCTAAATTGTTAGTAACGAAGCTCTGGCACTGGTCTTTCCGTCTCCGAAAAGCAGCAATCAGACCACAAGCTGGATATGAGTCTCATCATTCGGGGATCGACAAACTGGGTGGCGAAGGACCAAGTAGAACAAAGACCGATATAAGTCATGTCTGAACAACAAGGGATCACCAGTAAGTTTCGTATTGGGCTCAACTGGACCTTTCAACGATGGACATTCATAGGCTTCCTGGGGCTTGGATCTTGGGGGCACTTGGTTTACATACCATGTTACTATAGTGGTTTCTTCATATCGTGAAAAAATTTTAATCAGTGACCCAGCCGTCGCGCGCAACGCGAACGTTCGTGCAGCAAAAATTGCTATCAAAATATTCACGTGATTAGGGTAAGGAACCCTATCCGCCTTAAACTTTGCAATAATGTAGCGATTAATGGCGACTAAGCTTGGGGGTGGTGTTTTTTGTGTGTCTTTAGGAGTTTGATTCCAACATTTGCTAGATTTCTTGATTGGTATCAGCTTTGAGGCGTGTGTCGTACGGAGTTGGTGCCGCACGGCGAATCTGACTTCAAGCGGGTAGAATAGGTAGATGAATGGCGTTTCGAGTAGGTAATGGGTAAATACCATAGCTGTGTTTAATACTGTTGAGGTACGCTTTGGCGTCCACTTGCCTTACCCCACTCGAGATCGCCATAACCAGATTGTAACCTTATCTGATCGTTCCTTGATGTGAGGTCATACAGTATCGAATATTTGTCTACATGCTTTCGTTTCTATCACTTAATTCTCTCATTTTAACAGTACAGTCTTACGTCAACCTCTCGAGAATCTCAATTGCCCTTCCCTCCTTCATGCCACATTTTGTCCCAAATTACACAATATCTGATAAATTCATATTATTACACCATTGCTAAACCTAACCATAACTTCATTACTCACAGAATTTTGACCACCATGACAAACGTAACTAAAACCACCACGGCGACGGCCAAAATTAAGGTCATAATTCCAAGTCTCAGCGCTGGGTAAAAACCGCCGGTAAGCGATTGCTGCACATGGAAGAATCGATGCATCCCAAAAATCAAGGTAAGAATACCCAAGATAATAAACACCGAGCCGAGCGGCTTGCCGTAAGCACGAATAACCTGGGACTTGTCGTCCTTGTGGTCCAACTTTACAATCCCGTAATTGACCTGAACCTCCGTAGCTTTCAGTTCCAACCGGAACAATTGGGTCACACCGATGCCAATGGTGATAAACGACAATGATGTGCGAAGCCAGGCAAGAAAGGTGCGCTCATTGGCCATGTGGTCGCGTGCCACCAGCCCCTTGTTCTCGAGCGAGAGCAGAGGGCTCCGGAGGGTGTTCACGACTCGACTCATGGAGATTCGACAATGGTTGTGGGGGAGCTATGATAAGCGTGGCTGTCGCGGGGCTCGTGGCCGCGCCACAGTGTGCACAAAGGGGGGGATCTACCGCGTGACAAAGCACTACCAGTGCTGGGTGGGGTGTGAAGCGGCCTGACGCGCCCGAGACGAGCAGTGTTTACCGAATGAGCTCCACGCCATTTCACCTTCCCACTCACCAAACTGTCTGCAGTTTGAACACGCCCACCAAATGTGCGGTTGCGTGCCCGGCACTGTGTAAGCGATAGCTCGCTCTCGGTTACCACCAAGCCTCTACCATTCTATCACGGTTCCAAAATTGAGCCCCTGGCTCTATATGCCTTAACCTTACATCACCAAAATGCTAACTAAACCTGTAAATGCCACCCAAGCCACGGTGGGCACCTGTACTTCTTTCCACCCCCCCACTTTCGGGCCTATGGCCACGGCACCATTGTCGGTAACAGTGGTTTTGCCATACTCACGGATCTTCCCCACCTCTCCAGAGAGGGAGCCTAACCCAATCAGGCCACTGGCCACAGGATAGTCTCCAGGGTAGGGGGACATGAACGACTGGGTGAACGGCGCCTGGACAGTGGCAAGCATGCCGTTGGTAATCACCGTCACCCACACCATGGTGGGTTTCTCCGAAATGGAGCTAGTGGTAGTGTCGCCGTTGGGCAACTCGTTGACAATCTGCCCAAGAATGAGGGCAAACAACCAGGCAAACACCAAAAACCTCATGGATCGAATAACAACAACTATCCCTTACCAGCAAAATTTTCCGACAGCTGCCAATTCCTCGCCTGGTTGCAGCGCATCGCTACGTGGTGCATCGTCAGCTGCATCCTGAAGCGTCATTATTTACTCTCCATTTTTAGAAGTGAAATTGGTTGGCAACCCTAGTGTTTCATGGAAGCCTCGCTAGCCACGCCACAATAGCGTCACAGATACCAAGGTTCTCTCAACATGTTCCGCAGATCGTGTGGGGTCTTCCCAAGCGTTCGATCCAACCTGATTCCGTATACGCGCGTCACCCTCTTGGCCATGCAAGTTCGAAACAGTGATCTCGGCACTGGCGTGATCCCACCGATTTCGGCGTCAAAGCTGGCAGACAGAGGTCGCCCACAGCCACCAAACATCGATCCCACCTTCCTTGGCGGGGTCGGCCGAGACTTGGGGCCATCCGTACGGTTACGACAATGCGCGATTTTTCCGGGCTATTGTTCGTTTCACTAGTGCTATTGTTCCAACCAGCATAGCAGGCTGATGGAACTTCCTAATTACATTAGACGTGGTGTGCGCCGGCAGAAGCACAGAAAAGCGGCCGAAAAACGTGGTTGGTGTGTATGCTATCCCTCCTTGTCGCCACCAGCTGTCGCGTTGAAATCGTAACGTGTAACAATAGGCTGTTCTTGTAGATACTGACAATCGTGAAATTCTTATCTCCGTGTATTACCATAACTAGAAACCAAGATATTAAGATGGCTAGCACGGAGCCAAATGCCTATTTAAAGTCCAGCTTTAAATGAAGTAGTCCACGACCGGCTTTTTGCTTTTGATCGCCGTGATGTCCTGGGCGGCCGCCGTAAACACTTTATAGTCCCGGGAGAGGTCATCGTCGATGGCCAAAACCAGGGCTACGTTCCCGCACCGGTAACAGTAGTTGGGGGCCGACCAGACGGTCAGGAGGGTTTCGTTGAACATTTCTTTGTACCCCTCCATCACCAACTGGTGGGCCCGCGCAATGAGCGAGATTTCGTTGGTATGGTTGAACGACTTTACCTCGTTGTCGCCAAACAAATACCCCGCGCCCCGGGGCGAGATCAGCCACCCCGGCACGTCCTCCGGATCCAGCCACAACAAATCGCACATCCCGCCTTCGTGAGGCACCTCCTGTTTTCGATCAAGCACCCGAATCTGGTCTATGGTATCGATGTCGGGCGAAAGACCCCCATGAATACAGAACACCCCGTTTCTGCCTCCGACTATCGCTCCGAGAGAGAGGTAGTCAAACACCTCGCAGCAATGGCGCCACACATTGACACTGCCATACTTCCGCACGCACTCGTCGTAAAAACCGTAGACCATGGTGATTTGTCGCAGCTCGTGGTTGCCACGGATGAGGGTCATACGATCGGGATAGCGTACTTTCAATGCCATCAAGAGAAGGAAGCACTCCAACAGGTAGAAGCCCCGGTCGACGAAATCGCCCAAAAAGAGGTACTGGGTACCAGGGCACGGGCCTCCCGTGGCAAAGAGGGTCAAGAGGTCGTGGAGTTGCCCGTGGATGTCGCCGCAGATCGTCACCGGGGTGTCGACGATCTGGATGTTGGCTTCCTGGACCAAGAGCTCAATCGCCTTTTGACAAAGCTCTTCGACATCAGCCTCGGGTATATGTTTGCACTGCTGGATGTTCTCTATTGTCCTGCTGGTTAGTAACGTCCATTATGGCTTAGGGGCTGCGTACTTACTCATCGAGATTGAGCATTGGATGGTCGCGTCTTGATGGTATTTTTCGTGTCGCGGCGCATATCTCCCGGTATCGGAGTTAGCACGAGAAGCAAACGAGCAACAGGGCAACAAAGGGGTAGTGTTGCTCTGACTCGGTTTAGGGTAGTGGTAGGATTTCCGGTGTTGAAGGGTGAATTGGCACTGTTGATGAGTGGGTACTTGTGTCGCCCAACTTCTTCCATCACACGAACACTAACTTTCTACGTACCTGGACAAAGTAGACGTATATTGTTCGTGGTGTCAACCCTATTGGCAGCATTGTTATCTTACGACAACACGACGCTGTAGACTCAACGCGTCCTGGTCCACGACACAAACCACACGTGCCTCGGGCACGCGTATGCCCAACACAACGTGGCGAATGCTGTATTTGTGCCATCGCCAAAGTCACTAAGAGCTTTTCACCTATCACAACCACATACACACATACTCTGTCTCTAGATTCCCATAAAATTACAATATAATACACAATTACTCCTGGCCCCGGTTGAGGGTATACTTCTGGAACGAGCGCTGCAACTGCTTGCGCACGGTGACCTTCTGGGCACCCACAAACGAGTCAATCGACACCTTGATGGCACGGTTCAAATCCGCCTGGGACACAAAGTCCAGCAACCGCATCTTGGCAAACGCCTCTGCGATACGCAAAATCAGCTCCAAGTGACGCACCGTGATCGGGAACGACCCCGTCAGGATCGACTCGCGCCGCAAGTCGGCGTACACCCGCAGCACCTTGTCGATGTCCATCTGGTACAACTTGGGGTAGCACTTGTGACGGGCGTAGTTAATGTATTTTTGCAAGAGCTCCTGGGAAATAGGCGAGATTTCGCCTTCCTTCTCGCGGTTGTACTCGGCGAGCTGCTCCAGCCGGGTGCGGCCCAGCTCGGGCTCGTCCTCCATGTCTTCGGTGGCCAGCGGGTGCGATCTCATGTGCGAGTCGAGCACGAACCGCGCCAACCGCTCGTCCAGCTCAGGGTTGACAAGATCGCGCACCACACAAAGGATGTCAAACCGCGACAAAATGGGCTCTGTCAAGTTGACGTTCATCGAGAGGGGGAGCGTCAGGTTGTAGCGACCACCGGTGGGGTTAGCCGCGGCCAAAATGGCACACCGGGCCTGCAAGGTGGTGACAATACCGGCCTTGGACACCGAGATCAGCTGCTGCTCCATGGCCTCGTGGATGGAGGTTCTGTCCTGGTCGTTCATCTTGTCGAACTCGTCAATGAGACAGGTACCCTTGTCTGCAAGCACCAACGCACCACCTTCGAGCGTCCACTCCTTGGTGATAGGGTCTTTACGCACCGAGGCGGTCAAACCAACGGCGGAGGCACCCTGACCGGTGGCAAACACGGCTCTGGCCGCGGTCTTTTCCGCGTATTTAAGGATCTGGGATTTGGCAGTACCGGGGTCACCCAAGAGAAGCACGTTGATGTCACCACGGATGGTGTGCTTGCCCTGGACGTTCTTCGAAACACCGCCAAACAACAGCACGGCAATAGCGGTCTTGATGTCGCGGTGCCCGTAGATCGAGGGAGCCATCGACGAAATGATCTTATCGATGATCCCCTTCTCCTTCGAGAGCGCCCGGAACTGCCTCTCCTCCTCCTCGGTCCACGCATCACCGCCGCCATCGGCTGCCAGCAGCGCCTCCTTCAGCCAGATGTGGTTGGCCTCGAGCACCGTTTGGAACACCGGGAACCCGTTCTTGATGTTCAAATGGGCGTCGTAGTTGTTCTTGTAGATGCCGGTGATGTCGACGATCTCACCCGGCTTGGCCACGTCCACGAGGTCCAGCAAGAGGATCACCTCTCTGTGGCGGGGCAACCGGCCGGCAGGGACGGTCCCAGGCGCTTCCTGGAGTGTGATCCGCTGGAAGTTCCGGTAGATCGTCTTCTCCGAGTTGACCTTGAACGGCCCCTTACTCTGACAGTTGGTGCAGTAGGTGATACGGAGCTCGTCGGTGTCGGGCTGAAGGAAGGGACCCAAGACTGCACCGCACTTGAGACAGTTGAACTTAACGTTCTTCAACTGCGGGTACACACCAGTACGTCTAGTCACCACACCCGACACCTTGACCAACTGGTTCATGTGGGCCTCTCTGAGGTCTCTGATGTGCATAGCATGGGGGAAGTCGGCAATCCGGACGTGGATCTCGGGGTGGATCTGCACGTAATTGGGGTAGTGCAACTCCACAGTCTCAAGGGCTACCTTATCGAAAATGGCAAGCATCTCCGCGGGCGCCTGCACCAAAAAGAGAGCCAAGATGGCCTTGCTCTTGACCAAGTCGGCGTAGGTGACCTCCAACAGCTCGGAGTTGACCTCACCAAGGGTACGAATACGCGCACCGTACACCGAAGTCCCCTCCTCATCGATAAACTCGGTGAGGAAAGACTTCAACTCGTTGTAGATCAGGCGGTTGACAGCAGGCTGCTGGATCCACTCGGCGACGGTTGGCGCACGCACCTCGGAAAGCGCTTCCAACAGCATCTCCTCCTCGAACGGGTCCATCTCGATGTCGTCATCCTCAGCGCCAAAACCCCTCTCTCTGTGTCTACGTCTCTGACGAGGCAACCCGTACTCATCGACACCTTCGTCGTCGTCGTCGGGCAAAAACGCAGTGTCACGGCCCCGACCGTGCACAAGGGCGTCACGGCGATCTAACTGTGCGTCAATACGCCGTCTAGCAGCCGCGTCAAGCCCCTCGTACTCCTGGTCGTCGACCCCGGTCTCATCGTAACGGTCTTCGGTGTTGTTGGTGCGGTAGTCGCGCTCAAAGTTCTCCATAAGGTCCTCGCCATCTTCCTCATCCAGAATGTCAGGCACATCGCCTTGGATCTCGTCCTCCTCGTCAGCATCGAAGGGAGCGGCTGGCGACAGCGGAGGCAACGGGGGCAGCGAGCCCATGGGGGCAGGCAGCAGTGGGAGGTCGTCATTGCGCCGTTTGCGGCTCCTGGTGGGGCTACTGTCCGGCGGGTACGTGGGTGAGCTCGGCACGGGAGGGCTGGACATGGTGGGTTAGATGGGTTTTCTGCGCGTCATTGACGAAAAGGGTAAAATTGGCATCACGTGATTGATGATTGAAACTGGGAGCGTCATTGGGGTATTTGGGGGGACTTGTGGTGGCTGGTATGTGTTAGGGGGTAAGTAGATGCCGCTCGGTATACTTTATACTGTTTTGAACCTGATTTTTGGCCCGTACCTATGCTTATTCCTTTCATAGAAAAAGTGAGAAAAGTGAAAAATTCGGTAGGTTCCAAACCTGCGGTGAAAAAATGAAAAAAGAGCTCGCCAGCAAAGTTTTGGTCCCAGTTTACCATACAGCTTGTTCACCTTC
Source organism: Diutina catenulata (assembly GCA_030560525.1). Taxonomy (NCBI): domain Eukaryota; kingdom Fungi; phylum Ascomycota; class Pichiomycetes; order Serinales; family Debaryomycetaceae; genus Diutina; species Diutina catenulata. The sequence goes on from JAKTTW010000014.1 coordinate 123,529, forward strand.
CCGTATTTCACGCGTTATAGCCGCAAGAACGCGTCTGCTAATTTCCTCACGTGGCACCTGTCGCACCAATTTATCCGAAATTGCTCACCGGAAAAACCACCCCCCAAAGTGGTAATAAGGTCAACAGAATGATATACGAGAAAAGGTGAAACGTGGTACAATTAGCTGTAAACATGTACCCGGGTTACTGGATTAGGGGTTGCGGGGTGCCACCTCAAGTGCGAATGCAGGCACCTCGTGTCCCTTTACAATGAACCTAGCTTGCTCACCACGGAGGGTAGTACCGATGGCGGGGTTGGAGGAGGGGTGGCTTGCCAAGGCCCGTATTAGTAATACACATTTTGACAGGGCCGACTCGCCGGTCTAAAATCACTCAAAGTAAGCTCATGACCAGCGAACTTTCTTTTTGCTCTCGGTTACTGGCGGAAGTGGGGACACTAACGTCACCTAACATCTCAGGTGACAACAACCCCACACCAACCCCACTTCAGACTACTAAAAGAGGCAAACGCGCAACAACAACGCAACACCCTACAACGCATTCTAACGTGTCATAACCCATATCTCATTTCCTATAGAAGCACTGCACTAGTTTCTTCCTTGTATTTCGCCCCTTGGGGGGAGCAACCCGTCGACCCCTTACGGGGGAGCCTGAAACAAGGGATTTGACAGCAACCCACAAGCCTTCAAGTCTTCGTGGTGGCCCTGGCCAGGTCCATGCAAAAATCCGCACAGGCAGTCAAATGACAGGGTCAACGTGGGTTCGTTATCGGTAGGAGTGGTTGTACCATCTTTGGAGATGGCAGCAGCAAACTGGTTACCCTGAGACGCGACGTGAGTCTGAATAGTGTAGCTTTCCATGTTGTTCAGTTCGTGGTTAGAAGTCGAGGCCGATGACCGTTTAAATAATCTCGGGCTCGGAGTTGCAGCCCACGTTGCATGCGCATCGGAGTCCTGTTTAGGAATGCAGGAAGGATCTGTCAGGCCAAGTCGTCAACAATACGACGGGTGACCGACTCACGTGGGTAGCCAACAACGCCTTGGCAGTGCTCTGGGCGCCTTTCCTCGTGTTCACGGTAGTCACTCGTCCGCCAGGGGTGGTTCGGGGTCTCGCCTCGCATTTCGTGTTTGCCGTGCAGATGCGCAGAATTTTGTTGGCAAGGCTTACGTAGTAGGGTCGCTAAACGAGGTGGAAGCTATGGTCGAACTACGGTGAAGGCCCAAGGACAAGCTTGAGTTGCGGACGGAACTCCATGACAAACACGCGCCAAGTCGGGATGAAGTAGCACTAAGCGGCAACCGGTCGGATTTTCCCGTCGTGTCGGCATTTGGTGCCGTGGGGGTGCAAGGGTGCACTGTGCCACAGAAAAGAGGGGAAGCTGACCAACGATGCAAATTGAAGAACAAAGACAAAACGCGATCTATAAATAATGTAAACAATAACAGAGGCGAGGGTTTGTGTCCAGTTTTAACTCACAATGTACAATAATGTTCTATTCTCAACTTTTAACTATGAATTGTGACGGAAGTAACGAGATATCCTTCGCCAAGATGTGGCTCGGTGCGAAGGTGGCAAAACGCAACCAAGGAGTAACTAGAGCAACCGAGTGGAATCTATACGAGCATTGACTACGCCGACTACGTTGAATGATAGGTATTGCGAATAATGTCAGTTCCACAGTGGGTTGTTGAGAGGGTGCGGTGATTCCACGTAATGACAGCGGTTGATTCCAGTCTTCAAACACGAGGGCTCTGGAATTTGTCGGGTGTCGGGCTCCCCGCCTGGGCTCGGTAAGACTCTAGATGAAGTAGTTATTCACATGACACAACATCAGGTTTAGTATTCGAGCACCAGTCTAATAGGATGCACTTGATCAACCTTCGATCGACTCTCTGAACAAGGTGCGCACCGTCTTTAAAAACTTCACCAACAGCTTGTGGTCATTGAACTCATTCTCAACAAATGACATCATTTCCGCACCCAAGTCCGGGTCCAGCCCAATCACTCGATAGTTGTCGCCTCCAACATCGATCACCACCGAAAACGGTGTGTCCAATGCGTTTGGGTCAATGTTTACAAAGACAAACCTGAGGGTGGACGCGCTTTCCACCACAATCTTCATCCCGAGATACTGTTGGTATTTTTCGAGCTCGGTGATGTCCTGCAACACATTCAGCTGCATGGCTTGCCGCTGTCTCTCGAGCTTCTCGCGGTCTCTCACGATCGCTTCATTCAACTCCACGGTTTCGCGTTCAAGGGTCTCGCGTTGTTCGGTCAACTCGCGCTGGCGCGTCACCAACCGTCGGAGACGATCGAGCTCGTGGCGCAACATTTGAGCCTTCTTGTCCTGTCGCAGTTGAAGGCCGTCCCGCTGTGCGCGAAGCTCCATCGCCTCAGATTCGAGCTTCGCGTGGTGGTCTGCGAGGGCTTGCACCTTCCGCTGATGGGCTTGCAACTCTATTTGAAGCTGCTGGTATTTGTGCTGAATGAGCGCTTTCACCTGGTGCTCACGCTCTTGCATCTGGCGCTTGAGAGCGTCGAGCTGGCCCCAGTCGATCATCGTGGTCATAGTTGTTTTGGTACGCGTTATGCACAACTATCGCGAAATGACCGAAAAAGTAGATTTTGAGGGAAAGTGCGCCAGAGCTACCAAAGAAGGCGTTTTGGGCGCACTCGTATGTTGGTACGTTTCTGGAGGTCGGGCGCAAACCGTTAACCGGTGTGAAATTGCTGAAACTCCAAGGGCCGGAAACGGTCAATCTTGAGTAGTGAGATCTGTAGCCCAAAGCTCTATACTTGCAACCTGCAAAACAGAATCTTGCAAAATTCTTGTAGAATCTGAAGTAATATGGGGAAGTCTACAATGTGGGACGTCTACGATGAAGCAGGGACCTCTTCAACCTGGCGAAATGAGGGCGTCAGGGGACACCGAGGGACATCGTGTATGCCAAGCTTCCCCAGACCCACCCCATCTTCCTATCTCATTACCCTGCATCTATGGTTCGGCGTTCCGTCAACTTTTGAACCCGTTTCGGATGAGGTGGTGTCATTTTGGGCTGCGAGGTGCGAACCCGCCCAATTGAGAACAAACGACGTAAACCAAAACAATGTCGCTTACTCAGGTACAACAGCCGCCTTTAAGACATCAAGGGGTTCAGGGGTAGCGGAACCCCTTCTTGCTAGTACTCCTTGAGGAAGCACGCCATCTAAAACCACGAAAAAGGAACGGGTAGTCCAATTTTTTAAGCACTGCAATAGTTAATTTAGTCGATCTTCAATAAATTGCGACGATAGGGGACCCCGACAAAGATCTTGTGGTAAACCTACAGCATGAAATTAAGAGTTTAGAGCGAGAATGGGCAAGGATGCGCAACGACGATGTACCCACAACTTTGTGAACACAGAGCGCTCCGCGCGGCGCTTTAGTCCTCGGACTCGAAGTTGTTCGGAAAACGGAAGCAATTTCTCTTTCCACCCAACGCTTGGCTGTATTGGGAGTAGTTGCTTTACAATTTAGTCATCAACCCACAAAGGGTGCTTTACCCAAGTCGCAATTGCCGCCTTAAACCCTATTTCGCCGGCAACTATAGTTCGGTGAATTCTGAACCTAAAATCAGAACTTTCTCTGGATTGGGACTTCATTGGTCTGACAAGTTGGGACGAATAACTGCCAGAACTTTTGACAAACATTCTTTTCTCAGCACGTCAAGGTGTGCCAATGTTTTGACGCATTGGCTTGACTGCATCGTTTGGTACTCTGTACCTTACTTCAGAATCTTTGTTCGCGCAACCGTTTATCTCCCCCTAAACTAGAAAGAATCTTTCCTAAAATGATCAATCCATGCATAATAATAATTTAATTGTAATGGTTTGCCCGAATTACAGCGAAACCGGATCCGCGCAGGGTTTGTTTAATGTTTACAAATAACCCAATCGAACGTAAACCGCAGAGGAGCGTCAATCTCAAGTTAGCTGAACTCACAAAAATGGGTCCACAAGATAACCACTGAGCTTCTGGAAGCCATGGTTATGAAAGTAACGCAAAATTGCGGTACCCCTGGTACAAAACGTGGTGCGCCCCAATAGAACGTGCTGCTCAAGTAAACAATAGCATGTATCTAGATGCCTGCCCCGGCCATTGACATAAATCATGATGACCTCATATGTGTCGCGGATAGTTTAAACTCGACGAAATTGTCGAGAAGTCATCCAAAAACGTCAGATCTAGCGCGTTCCGTCAATGGAATCTCCGTGATATGCTTCAAACAACAGTGAAGTGAGAAACGCCCATAACCAACAGGTGCACGATTACCCAAGAGTATAGCCCCGTAGCTATCTCAAACGTAGACATTCCATCAGAGAATTAGCATATAAATACATCAGCTACGTATCAAGGGACCATCAATATCCGTCCTTGATTCAATGAAGTTTTCCACTGCTCTTGCCGCGTCTGCGGCTATTTTGTCCGTCCTGGCTGCTCCTGCTGCCGCGCCTGAGGCTGAAGCCACTTTCGGCTTAATTCACCACCTTTTGAACGGTGCTGCCCACTTTATTGACAATCTCTTTCACCCCAGACCTATCATTATTGAACACCCCTACCCTGGCTGGGGCCACGGCGGCCACGGCTGGCACCCCCACCCCATTTACCATGATGACTGTGGGTGCTTCGACGCTGGCCATGGCGTGACAATTGGGGGTGAACAGGCTAATGCTCTTAAATCCGCTACTGCTGCTGGTGACGACGCCGCTGCAGGTGCTATTGTCTCCGCCGCCGCTGCCACTGCGATCGTTACTGGTGACTCAGACCAGGCTGTTGATGAGGCCGCTCTTGCTGCGGCCATCGCCACGGCCACCCCTTCTAACCAATGAACTTTGCTTAAAATTTTTATGGAGTTTTAGTGAATACCCTTAGTTAGTAGAAAATGAATATGAGATTGAACCATAGCGTATAGCGACTCGTATGCACCCCTGACTAAATTGAGCCCTGGGCTCGTAAAATATATTGCGCACAGATATTTGCACGCTCAAATGAGTAAAGCTCTAATAGAATGACCCGCTGGAATCAAGTGATAGCCACCATCAAAGTCAAGTCCGAACGAATGTTGGTTTCCTTAATATTCTTGTGGTACAAAACACTATTTCAGGTACCCCGCCTTATGTTTGCGAAACTAGTTTCGGCTAAATGCAAAGTATCACCCAATAATATTTTTCAATGAAGAAGTAGGTACCGACGTAATCGAAGTTGGCCGCCTTCTGTCCCAAATTGCCCCAGTTCCCAAAATAACAATGCCAAGATTTTCCACAAAACGGGTATAAATAGACCCTGGGGTTTGTGGACTTTATCCTCATCACCACATTCCAATATGAAGTTCTCTACTGCCGTGGCTGTTTCCGCCGCTATCTTGTCTGTTCAGGCTGCTCCTGCTGCCGCTCCTAACGCTGTCGCTGAGGCTGAGGCTGAGCCGTTGTTCGGTTTGATTGGTGGCATCTTGCACACCGTCGGCTGTATCCTTGGTGGATGCCGCCCTCCCCCCCCTCCCCCTCCCCCTCAACCTGTGGTGATCTACCGCCCTTACCCTCACCCGGGCTGGCGCCACAGAGGCAGAGGCAGAGGCAAATGGATCAGACACCCCCATTACCACGATGACTGTGGGTGCTACCCTGACATCGGTTACGGTGTCAAGATTGAGGGCGAGGACGCTCAGAAGCTTAAGGCTGCTGATGAAGCTAACGACATTGAGGCTGCCAACGCCGTCGTGAACAGCGTTATTGAGCAGACCCAGCCCCGTCTCCCTGAGGGCGACTCCAATGGCGTTGCTGTCGCTACTACCACCGTTTCCGCAGCTCCCGCCGCCTCCACCGCCCCCCCTTCTGATGCTCAGAAGGCCGCTGCCGAGGCTTTCATCAACAGCCTCCCTGAGGACGAGAAGCACGCTGTTGAGGAGTCCTTCCCTGTTGACGCCCAAGGTGGTGTTGTCGAAGCTGCTGCCTCCGCCGTTGCCCAGGGGATTCCCGTGGAGGACGCCGCTGGTGCCGCTGCCGACGAGTTTCCCGTCGACAACGCCGGTGGAGCCGCTGCCCCCGCTACTGCTTAATTCAAACCGACTTAGTTAGTGTAAAATGGCACAGAGTTTTTAAGGGACTCTGGTGTTTTATACCCCATAATGAATGAACTATCTATAACGTGTTCTCAATTTGGCCATTTTGCAACCATATCGACTTTGTGCATGTCTCTACATTATTTTTTATGCATCCAAAAACTATCCAGGGGCGGCCTAACCGTATTTGTGGCCCCGAGAAAAGATATCCGCAAACACCTTCTCTTTCTCATCATTTCGTTGTTGAGTTGATACTACTTAGGAGTGATTTCACGGATGTAAATGGTTCCTTGGCGCCGTTGAGTTTTCTTGGCGTTCGTTCCTTTTGCACGATGATGGGTGATCATAAAGTACATAGTTACACAAACTCGTTCCTTGACGAGAAGGTTATACGCTATTGTGTACAAGCGTTTCTGCATAGGTCAGCCATGCTCTCTCGACCACAAAGCTGTCGAGACCAGCTTGGAAATGGGTATAAATATCAGTCACAGTCGCTACTCTTTTCTTCAATCCTCGAACCAAACATGAAGATTGCTACCGTTGCCATTGCTTTTGCTGCTGCTGTCTCTGCCGCTCCTGCTGCTGCCCCCGAAGCTCAGCCTTTCATTGTCTCTTACCTCCTCAACAACCTCCTCGGTGGTTTGTTCGGTGGCTGGGGCTACCCTGGCCCTGCTGCCTACCCTTACCCCTACCCTGGCTGGGGCGTCGGTGGTGGTGGCTGGTACCCTACCCCCGTTTTTGACGATGGCTGTGGCTGCTTCGACGCCGGTAACGGTGTGAAGATCCTGGACCCCTCTCAGGTCGAGGCCCTCCAGTCTGCTACTGCTGCTGGTGACGATGCTGCCGCTGGTGCCATCGTTTCCGCTGCTGCTGCCACTGCTGCTGCTGCCGCCCCTGGTGCTGGTGCTAACGGTCAGCCTGCTCCTGCTGCTCCTGCTGCTGAGCCCACTGCTTAAAGAATCCTGTAGCCACTAAGTTTTTACGGAACTTTAGTAATATACCCTAGGACTTTATTTTTTCCAGTAATTATAGCGTGTGAACGGTGCTTCCTGTGACGTTCACTTATGTTCGCTTATATACGATTCATCGCGCCCCTTGCATGACGTATGTACCCTGTCGCCTCATTTGGTAACGGTTGTCTACAAACAGACAAGGCGTGTTTACGTGCGCGCTGGAGCGAACGCTGCCCTGTAGTTACACAAACCGAACGGCGCGTAGTTAAATTCAACTAGGACACAGTAGCAGACCGTGATAATACGCCGTTAGCCATAATGGACATCTTTTTACTATATAATTACTATTACTTGATATGAGTGCCAGCCAACTCGTCGGCAATCTCGTCGACCGCCTTGTCGGGCTGTTCGGCGGTGCCCGCGAGGTCCTTCTCCAAAACCTCCAAGTCCAAGTCCTCCTCCAACTCATCAGCACCCTCGTCGTCATCGTCTTCATCTTCTTCGTCAGAGTCCAACTCTTCCAACTCGTCCAACTCGTCCAATTCACCCCCCTGAGCTTCCAAGGCTTCCTTGAGAGCCTCGGCATGGTCCAACTCCTCCTCAAATTGGTTCCCGTTCAACTCGACGATGGCCAACTGGGGCAATTTGCCGTCCTTAACCGCCGCAGCCAACTCCTCAACGGCGTCGGCCCGCAACTCGTTGTATTGCAATTTGAGCGTGGTCACCAGCTTGGGCAACGCTTTCACCACGGCAAGAGCACCCTTGGGCTTCAAAAGCGCGTCGTTCAAGTTCAACTCGGTAATCTCGGTCCACGAGTTGGTCAAGGCCTCGGCAAGCGCCAACCCACCCCGCGCGGTGACGGTGTTGTCTTGCAAATCCAACACACGCAACTTGTGCAACCGGTTAGCCAAGCCGACAATCAACTTGGTAGCGCCAGCCGGACGAATACCGTTCTGGTACAAGCGGACCTCGGCCAAGTCCGGGTGGTTGCCCAACCCAACGGCCAAGTGGTTGACGGACCCGTTCTCCAAACGGTTGCGACCACACACAAACGTCTTAAGCGAGGGCTTGCCAGCCTGCTTCTTCTTCTGGCCCATGGCGAAGAGCAGAGCGCCGATCCGGGCACCGGCAAAAGGACCCATGCCGTTGTTGGAAAGAATCAAGTGCTCAAGGGTCACAGCCTGGCCAAGGTATTTCTCAATTGGATCAATGGTCTGCAAACCGAAAGCATTGTCACTCAAGTTGAGGGTGGTCAACTTGGGACACTTCAAGAGAGCGGGCAAAAGGTGGTCCAACGACTTGGGGATCTCGGTGTTGAGACGACCAGTGTACAAGTCAGAAAAGTCGATTTCAGTCACAGTGTCCTTGTGTTTCAACACGGCATCGGCGAGATCGGCCAGGGCCTCTACACCTAAGGTGTTGCCCGAAAAGTCGATTTTGGTGACGTTGTCAAGCTCGCGGAGAGCGTCAACATAGGGCTTGATGTGCTCAGAAGAGTCCAACTTCAACTGTTTGCCGGGAGAGTATGTGGTCATGGCAGGGTAGGGGGTGTATGGAAGATGGTTGTGATGAAGTGGCGCATCGAAAATGATGGCGACGCCGTCAGAGTGCGGCTCGGATCTGAAAGTGGTATTGAGAACGGTCCTGGCGGGCGAGAAGGTTTGTTAGGGTATTGACAGATCCATAAGCCCCCGGGATCTTCCCTTCCATCTCTTTGCCCCCGCTGATCGGTTTGTGTCGAGATTATGTTTCACCTAGTACCATTGTCTCATGCCCTCGGAACCTTCTAGGGATCAACTCTTGCAATAAAAGCACTGTCTACAGTTTATTCTTCTCTTGTTCGTTAGCTATTTACATTAAATATACATGAAAAGTGGTGCTTACAACTGGGGCACCAACATGTCCATCAACGACGACTGGATGAAACCGACACCAGCGGCGAAGAGGGTCACCTGCCAAGCAACGGCAAAGGCGGGGGTAGCAATGATCTTCTCGAGCTGAGTAGCTTCCTTAGCAGGAGCGGGGGCACCACCGGGGGCAACAAATCTACCAGCCATATTGGTTTGTTCTTGGTGAGAGTGACTTTGCGGCCGTTGAAAATTTTGATGGGTGCGACCGCGCTACCAGAAAAAGTACCGTGCAGCAGGTGGGAATGGTAGTGGGCACGGGTGATATGAGTGGAAAGGGAATTATAGATATGTTGTTGCGGGTTAGGTGTTGGCAGTTCTGCTCTCAATGCCACTAGTGTGAGGATTGGCGGTGCAGAATGTTTCATTGCGTGTACGATCGGTAACAGCTTCAATATTTCGACGTGAAATTTAGATCCCAACCCGTGCTGGAAACAATCGAGAAAATAATCTCGTCACACCGCAAACCCCAAAGACTTGGTGTATCGACGTGCTGGAGTACCAACTCACCACAAAGAACAGCGCATTACACCTCGAAATGAAAACAGACCGGTAAAATAGAGATACACAACGAGTAACTTTGAGTAGCCACACAACCCAAAGTAAGCATCCCTCCAACCACCTCTCAGCCTCCTTCCCGACCTCTCGTCCGCCTTCCCCAACCCCACTGTCCCCTCGCACGCGCAGTAGTGCACACACAAGATCGAAGCGAGACCCTTACACGTCTGACTATCCCCGTCTCAGAATCGACGCGATGGCCTCAATTGCTAGTGGAGCCCGCGACAAGGGCCACGACGGCAGTCTTCACCACCGGCGGGGTCTGCTGCCCGAACCAGGACCGCGTCCGCTGTCACCCGAGGTGGACGAACTCACCGCGAAAACGAAGGCTCTTTCGTTGGCCGGGTCGCTGCGCTGGCGCCAGTTTATGATCAAATCTGGTAACGTAGCGATTGTTCTCGCGCTTCTGGCATTGGTGCGGTTATGGCGCATTGCCGACCAGAAGACCGTTACCTGGGACGAGGCCCATTTCGGCAAGTTTGGCTCTCACTACTTAAAGCGTGAGTACTACTTTGACGTGCACCCGCCGTTAGGCAAGTTGCTTGTGGCTCTCCTGGGGTGGATGGCTGGCTACCGGGGCGATTTTGACTTCGGTTCGGGTAACTCCTACGGCGACGAGGTCAATTTTGTTCCTATGCGAGTGTTCAACGCGGTGTTTGGCATCCTCGTGGCTCCCCTTGCGTACAAGACGGCACTTTACATGGGCTACGGCCAGTGGGCATGTTGGTTCATCTCGCTCCTGGTAGTGTTTGAGTTCCAATCGCTTACGTTGTCCAAGTTTATTTTGTTGGATCTGTTTTTGTTATTTTTCACGGTGGCTACCTTCTATGCCCTCGTTCGCGTGCACGACTTGCGGGTGCGAGGTGCCATTTTGACGGGTGAGGGGTACCGGTGGTTGGCTGGATTGGGGGTGTGTGTGGGTTGTGTGTGCAGTGTCAAATGGGTTGGGTTGTTTGTCACCGTGCTTGTAGGCTTGTACACCATCTACGACTTGTTGATCCGCACTTACCAGGTGGGCAGCGAACTTTACTTGGAGAAGGTGGGTGGAGTTGCTCGTGTGGCCGAATCGGACGAGAAGAAGTCGTCGTTGGGCTACGAACGGGTCAAAACGACACCCGGGTTGACCCCCGTGAGACTGGAGCTGCCTATTGAGCCCAAACACAAGGTCCCTCCCCCTGTCGCCCTGCGGGTTCCCTCGTTTGCGAAGGAGCCAGTGTCCATAAGAAGCTATTTCACACACTGGGTGGTTCGCGTGGCCACTCTTATCCTCATACCCATGGCCATTTACTTGGCTGCGTTCAAGGTCCACTTTGTCGTGCTTAACCGGTCCGGCTCGGGTGATGGTTCCACCTCCACCCTCAACCAGTTGGCACTTCATGGCAACCAGGTGGTGCTTGGCCCGCGGGACGTGATGTATGGTCTGATGGTGACTCTCAGACTGCAGGGCTTGCTGCCCAACTTGCTCCACTCGCACCAGTCGGTGTACCCTGAGGGGTCGGAGATGCAGCAGTGCACCACTTACGGGTACCGTGATTCCAACAACGACTTCTTCTTTGAGTTCCCCGTGGCCGACTGTGTTACTGGGCGGGTAGCCACCATGGACGGATTGGCGCCCGAGGATTACCGTGTTCCTCTCACCGAGGGGTCCACGGTGAGAATTGTCCACCGCGAGACGGGACGCATGCTCCGTGCGAACGCAGACCACCGAGGGCTTATGCTGAAACAGCACATCGAGGTGGCCTTTCACCACTCGTTGGACGACCAGGTCCTGGACCTCGAAGCCGACCAACTGGCGATCAAGCTGGTGGATCCTGCGTGGTTTGGCGACGAGTGGGTCGTGGAGATTGCTGAACAGGTGAAGAGCCCGCTGCACCCCAACGAAAACGCTACCGTGGTGCACCCGGTGCTGACCAACCTCCGCTTTCGTCACGCTGAGCTTGGGTGCTACTTGGCCACCACAGGCGTTTCCTATCCCGGGTGGGGGTTCGGCCAGGGTGAAGTTGTGTGCCAATACGCGCTTATGAAGCGGGATAAGAGCACCTGGTGGAATGTCGAGGACCATACCAACGACCAAGTGCCCACTCCCGACCACTACGAACCTCCCAAGCCCCAGTTCTTTAAGGAGTTCATGTTGCTCAATTACGGGATGATGGCGCTGAACAACGCGCTCGTGCCCGATCCAGACAAGTTTGATCGGTTGGCACTGAAGTGGTGGCAATGGCCCACGCTCAATGTGGGTTTGCGGATGGGCCTGTGGGGTATGAGCGATCGCCGCTACTACTTGATTGGCCATCCGTTCATCACCTGGTTCCTGACGCTTTGTTTGGGCATCTTTGTGCTCTACTCCGCGGTGTTGTTGCTTCGTTGGCAACGGCAGCTGTTGGTTGGCTACGGACCGTTTGAAGCCCGCTGGAACCGCTACCTCGTGCGTGGGTTGCTCCCTTTTGCCGGCTGGTTCCTTAACTTTTGGCCTTTTGTCGTCATGGGGCGTGTCACCTACGTTCACCACTACGTGCCCGCGCAGTACTTCGCCACTTTAGTGGCTGGATTTATCCTTGACGAAGCCGCTTCGTTGTTCGGCCGTACCCGACCTGTGGTGTATCTCACGGCCATTGCCGGGGTCTTGGGCGGCTATGCCTACTTCTACCCCTTGACCCAGGGCATGACCGGCCCCACGACCAATTACAGATACCTCCGTCTTTTGGACTCTTGGACGGTGTAGTATATAGAATACAGACATTATCGGAGTTCCGAGAACCGTAGGCCCATGTGACATCAAAACTCTCCACGCGTGCCCGTTGGCTCTGCAACTTCGCTCGCCTAGATCGCCTAAGTAGGACACTTCCTAATCAGATCATGAATTTCAGGTGATCATAGTCTAGACCTCTACCTGTTCTGACCTGGTGGGAAGGTGCATGAGGGTCACTAGATCTACAACAGTGCAGCTACGTGAAACAAAAGCGAACCCAGATCTAGATCCACCGTTTGCCACCCTTTAGTGTGGCTCTCATCTCTACCCGCTGTGTGCACGCCCAATATTTACCGATTGCGAGCACGGGGCACCGATCAAGACCGTCACAGCCCCGTTGACCAGCCAGCGGGCAACAGGGGCTGTGTTTCGGGCAGCCCCGACCGAAGTGGTCGGAGTTGTTGCTGTTGCTGGAACCACTCACTCGTAAAATGCCGACTCTGTGTGACGCATTCCCACTGGCTACATTCCGTGGCTAGTACCATCGTCAAGAATGCAAATTACGTGCATACGGATTTCACAAGGGTTAACCGCGAAAGATGCGGACAACAAAAGCAGTAGGGTGAAGGCCTTAATCAGCACTCATTTTTGGCTACAACGAGTACGTTCCCTAGGGTCTAGCGAGCCGTTCGGTGTCTGTGTGGTGGTTGTCACGTACACCCCAGTCGGTAGGTAGGTCTAGGTACATGCAGCTTACAATACGCGTCGAGGTCAACACGCTAAGGGTTAAAAATAGCCAGAGCAACAAGGGTGGCCCCGCTGGTCTCTACGACATCCCGCTCAGAGTAGATCTAAACACGTCTCGTTATCTTTTGTGGCTCATTCCTGAGCCTCCTTCTCGGAGATTCTCACCCCATTTTTCGCGTCGATTCTAGACGCGGTGTGTGTGGCCCCCCGAAATTTTCTCCCCACTTTGGTTGTGCATTACCTTAAAATCATCGCTATTGCATTGAAGTACTAATCTTGCCTCCCCTCGATTATCTACACGGTCCTGGTTGTGCTATTTCACCCCAAACCCGCCCACTATTTTTTGCGTACCCCGGCTGCGTCTTTTCGATACCCAGTATCTGAAGCAGATCCTCGTGCTAACGAAAAGTATTTGAGGTCCATCACTCGCAGCCAACGACAACTACCAGGCTTACACCACCCGACCACGCCTGTCGACTTAGCTGAAGCACCCTAAGCCAGCTTTCCCCTGCTACCGTGTCCCGACGCGTCTAGCCACCTGGCGGTTCAAGGCTCTTGCCACTCAAACTACCACCTTCCACACTTGAAAGCCATACACCCCAATCATGAAGCGACAACGAACCAAGGACAGTGATTTGTCAGGAACCTCTGGGTCGCGGTTCCACCTCGATAATTCCACCTTCGACATGGTGGACATGCAGCTGTTCCGCAATTTTCGGTTCTCCACCCTTTTCTGGTACGTGTGGAACCTTGCCATGATCATCCTTTCCATCGCTCTTTTGGCAGTCGACATTTACACCTGTCTCAATATTTTTGTTTTCAAAAAGTGGGGCACTGACGAGTCTGTGGGTGTAATTCCCTACAACATCAACGTCGCGAAGTGGATCTTCACAGGGTGTATTATTTTCCAGTTCTGTTTGCTTGTATACAACTGGATCTTCTGTTTCCGGGCCATGCGTGGCAACAAAATTGCCCTGGTGTACCTCAACCAGTACGCGCGGCATTTGTACACTGTCAAACTGTACAACCTGTTCTGCCTCTTCAATCTGATTAACTACAACTCCTACTTTGACTGGGCGTGCTTTTACGCACACGAGCAGGCTGGGAACGCGCTCCAGTTGCTTGTCGCCGACGCGCCTCGTCAGGTGGTCAACATCTTGACCCTCCGCCAGTACGCGACCAAGTACAGCGGTAATGTGTTGGACAACATTGAGATCATTGCCAACCACAACGTGCGGTTGGCTGTGCTCTTGTCGTTGATTATTCTTTCCGTGGTTATTTGGTGCTTTTTCATCTTCATGTTTATTTATGGCATGTGCATTTACCCGATTGTCTGGGTCAAGTTGCGCCGCCACTACGGCCAGCTGATCAAACAGTACTGTACTGATGTGGTGAACATGTTGGTGCGGGAGATTGTCCGCAAGTACCACCTTTCGCAGGAAGAATTGCTCAACCGCGGTGTCATGGACAAGCGCCAAATTTACGCCAACCCGTTGTTGCACTCGACCACCACCGAGTTCCGCCATGTGGTGCACCACGACAACGAAAAGCTCCAGCAAATCTCCGAAGACAGCTACTCTGTCCTGCTGTTTGAGGAGGAGATCAAGCCATTGGATATGACCCAGATCCCGGTGCCCCAGCGCGCGGGCTCGTTGAGCTCGTTGTCGTACACCCGTCCCATCAACCCGCACAGCTCGCAAACGGACTTGCTGCGTCGCAAACCTCCCCCTGACTTTGATCCTATTCGCAACGTCGTGCGGCTGAACCCGCCTCAGCAACGCCCGTTCAGCCCTCCGGCAACGCGTACGTTCACTGCTCCTCTGGTGGCTGCTAATGTGGGACCATCTATGTCTCAGCTGTCTACGGGCACGTTTACCCAACCGTTCCCGCCTACGCAGCTGGATAGCTATGCTCCTCCGCCGTCGCAGCCGTCGGCCACTTCGTTTACTCCACCTCCAATGTCGCAGCTGTCTACCACCACGTTCACCGCACCTCCATTGTCGCAACTGTCGACGACGACGTTCACCGCACCGCTAATGTCGCAGCTGTCGACGTTGACGTCGATGTCGAACCAGCCTACGGGCCAACGCGGGTTCACCAGACTCCAGTCCGAGCCGGTGCCCACCTACGACCCTGACCAACAGTACTATGGCGGCTACCCTGGATCCTCCACCGAGTACTACAGACCCGACCACCTGTACCCTGCTCCGCCCGCCCCCACCTATAACAACCTCCTGCATGCCGGATCGTTGACGTCTTTAACTGATCTGGCCTCCGGCTCGCCCCCCTCGGACGATGCCTTCACTCCCTACCCTGTAAGAGGGGTTTCGATGTACGGTGATGATGTTAGCCGGTCCAACTCATACACCTACCCACAGCATTAGCCTTTCGGCAAGAGAATAAATCAAGAATACATCATAAATGCACGCGAATTCATTGACAAGAAGCCAACTAGAGTGGGACTGTAGTCATGCAGCTGTATGAAGTAGAAGAACTTTGCAGAACTGCCTCAGGGAACAGCCTTGCTGAACAGTGAAGACAATCTTGTTATACAGTCATGTAGATCAATCTTGTCTGAAAGTCTGTAGAATATCCTCAACAACCCAGCTCAAATGCAAAGCGTCAGTGGACCACTAAGGCTACGTCTCGGGACAGTCCCTTTCTCGGCAGTCGTGTCTCATTACTATATACAATCGCTACCACACCTTCCACCACAGCTTCTTCTTGGTTTGTTTCTCGGCCACCTCCTCCTTCTTCGCCTCGACCATCTCGTTGATCTTGTGCTCCAAAAGCGCCGCCCGCTCGCTCAACTGACGCTCCTGGTCGTCGCGCTCGAGCTTGTACCACACCGTGTTGAGCACCGCACACGTCGCCGCGGCAATGAGGAAGGTGTTGAACAACGGGTACTTGAACTGGCCAACTGACGGCTTAGTGGGCGCCTGGGGGGACGCCCCCTCGGGGAAGCGCGTGGCCACGTGTCGAACCTGGCCCGCCAACCGGCCGGGCTTGACGCCTCTGCCAGCTAGTCTAATCATGGTGTAGGTCTATGGTGAGGAAGTTATATTTCGCGGCTGCGGCGCGAAGGCTTTGTTGAGGGCGTGAAGGGCCAACTACGAAACGGGAGTGCTAGAGAACCTACTACACCCGCCGCCAGCACCCGATCCCGCAAACGAGGTAATCGTGCTTTTCCGCTTCTCTTTTCCTGGCTTGGCCTGGTGCGACCCTATCGCCTGATTTTTCGCACCAGGGGTTTGAAAATTTAGGCATTTGATCCACCATGTTTGTTAGCTTCCGCCAGTCGTTCCTCCAACAGGGGCTCCAGCGGCAACTCTCACGCCAGTTCTCGTTTACTCCGCGGGCCTGGCAAAAGCCCCAGTTGCCCAAAAACTTGCTGAGTCGTCTCCTGAACCAGGAGCGCGTCCAGTCGCTCAAGTTGGCTGAGAAGCGTCGGGCCGAGCAGACGGCCTACCGCAACAAAACCGCCACCTACTACCTGGCAGCGTTTGGTGTCACTTTCTTGGCGCTTGCATTCATGGCAGTCCCGCTTTACCGTGCCATTTGTCAGCGTACCGGGTGGGGTGGTATCCCCATCACCGACTCTGCCGCGTTCACTCCCGACAAGTTGATCCCGGTAGACACCAACAAGCGGATCAAGATTCAGTTCACGTGCCAGCTGTCGGGTGTGTTGCCGTGGAAGTTCACCCCCTTGCAGAGAGAGGTGTACGTGGTCCCGGGTGAGACCGCTTTGGCCTTCTACAAGGCGAAGAACATGCTGGACGAGGACATCATTGGCATGGCCACCTACTCCGTGACCCCCGACCACGTTGCTCCATACTTCAACAAGATCCAGTGCTTCTGTTTCGAGGAGCAGCGGTTGGCGGCCGGCGAGGAGGTCGACATGCCTGTGTTCTTCTTCATCGACCCCGAGTTTGCCAAGGACCCCCAGATGCGTCACATTGACGACGTGGTGTTGCACTACTCGTTCTTCCGGGCTTCCTACGCCGACGGAGAGTTGCAGGCGGTGCCTGTTGCTCAGGGCGACTTGACTGCCAAGGTGGCGGCCTAATGACCGAATTCTGTACATAGTAATGAAACATTGAGTATCGAGACTAATTCAAGAGTAGACAAAGCTGCTGTAGGTGGCCCGATGTTTCAGCGGGCGACAAAACGACGGCGATATGAAGCAAACAGTGAGGTATGGGGTCTAGAATCAACTGCGAAAATGTAGGAAATAGTGTTAAATGACTGACAAAACCAAAATTGTTACCGTTGGGGCCCGATAATGGCCCCAAAACGACCGTTTTCACCCGACTCCACGGAACCCGTTGACAAAATTCCGTTGTAAATTCCGCCGGTCTAGTATAGTGGTGAGTACAGTTCGTTGTGGCCGAACAGACCCAGGTTCGATTCCTGGGGCCGGCATATTTTTTCGTTTTTGCCCCTCAGGCAACCTACAAGTTCTGTAGATACTCCAGACAGTTTCATTCTTCGTTCTCTACCACCCGTTTCCCCTCTAAACCCTCTAGTCCTTATCTCCCACGTTTGCCAACCTTTGCTGCGGCGTTGCCTGCGTGCGCGCGCTCACCAAATTAACCACAGGTTACAACCGAGTTACGACCACGGCCATGAGCGACTACGTACGTATCACGCGCAATAATGCACACCTTTAGTGGCAACAGGGACGACTACTGCAAATACTGAACCCAATTCCTTGGCTTCTCATCCCCTGCTGATGCCATTGCCCCCAATTTCATCCATACTAACATGTTGCTAGACCCCGTTGACCATCGACAGTGGCTATCTCTCCGACCAGAAAAAGATCATCCGCGAGCGGATCATCCCCTGGGAGGGCCTCGCCCGCTCGGGTGCCATTCTGGAGCTGGAGGCGTCCACCATCAAACAGCTCGAGAAGCTGGGTGCTGCTGCCTCTGGAGCCGGCTCCGAGTTGGACAACTACACTCACACGCTTGTGAACGTGCTCAACAAGGTGGGCGACAAGGACGACGCCACCAAAAACGTGTTGGTGGCCATCCTGGACTTGTTGGCCACCGCTGACTTTGCCGACCTGATGCTCAAATTGTCGTCTGCCGACGCCGACTTGCCCTACGCTCCGTTTGTGCAAGTGTTGCTGCTGAAGGACCATGTGGTGCAGGTGTTGGCTCTCTACGACTTGACGGTGTTGTTGACCCGCGCTGCCAAGACCGGAGGCAAGCCTCGTGAGTCGGTGGTGGAGCGGGCGTTTGAGGTGTTGCGCAAGCTCGTGGGCGGCAAGGACGCCAACACCCAGTTCATTGCCGTGCAGCTCATCCAGGAATTGGTCATTGTCAAGCTGTTCAAGAAGATCTACGAAAACGACCTTATTGCCAACTATACCCCGCTCAACCAGTTGGTGGCGGCTCTGGCCAAGCTGGTGGCCGGGTTACAGTTGCTGTACAACGTACTTGTCACCACGTGGGTGTTGCTGTTCTCCGACCTGATCAACAAGGTGTTGACCCACCACTTCCCCGACTTGATTGGCCTGTTGTTGCAGATCGCCAAGGACCTGATCAAGCTCAAGATTGTGCGGATCTCGGTGGCAATTTTGCGCAACTTTGTTGAAGTGGTGGCGCTGCTGGCGGAGCAGTTCAAGGTGATCAAGTTGTTGATGTTCCACGACGCGCTCTCCACCCTCAAGGTGTTGAAAGAGCGCAAGTTCGCTCTGAACGGGCTGGACGAGGAGTTGCTGAACGATCTCACCTACTTGGCGGACAAGCTCGACGAGGTGGTGTCCACCAAGCTCACGCTGTTGGACGAGTACTTGACCGAGCTAGAAAACCCCAACTTGTTGCTGTGGACGCTGCCCACCCACAAGCTGCAGGACTTCTGGATGGACCACGCCGGCAAGTTCAAGGAGAACCTGTTCAAGTTGGTTGACAAGATGTTCGCCATCTTGTCCGACACCAACTTGGGTACCACCCCGAAGGTGATTGTGTTGAACGACATCCAGTACTTGATCAAGAACCTTGGCCTGGACTTGATCACCTACATCAACACGGCCAAGGGCGGGCGCAACAAGTTGTTGATTATGAGCTTTTTGGACAACAACAACGGCGACAACGAGCTCAAGTACGAGGCGTTGAAAACGATCCAGATGTTGGTGGGACACAACTATTAATGAGGAATAAACAAGACTAGTATAAATCTTAGAGTGGACTAGAAGATGTAGATTCAATAGCAGATGTCTGTTGATTATCCCTTGCGGCCGTTGATGGGTACCGTTTTCGGTTGTTGTCTGCATGTACCCTTCAAGTATTTTTCGGGTCTCGCCTTATTTCGGAGTCTTATCGCTTCCACGTTTACGAACCGGACGCGAGTATAACCCTACAACCACGATAAAGAAGCAATGACATGTCGCAAGTCATCTCTCTCATCACCCGTAACGCCTTTTCCGGCCCCATCTCTTGCCACACCTCGTATTCCAAGCTACCACCACGCGTCATCGGGAGCCGCACGCAGGCGCGTGTGTTTTGACCCAGATCAGTGTATACCGCGACCATCATCAGTGGCCTATGGCTCAATGAAACAAAAACCAGAGTCCGGACCGAAACTGAGGCGAGACGCCATCAGGTCCACTTACGCCCGTTTTGAGGGAAACGCAGGCATTGCCGCCTGGACGCGAGCCACGGGCCTCGAAGAGTTCCTCCCATTCGCAAATGAGGGATTCGAGTACGTGAAGAAGCGAGGCCAAAAGAAACCCCGGCTTAAATGCTGGTCGTGTGATTATTCAACCCTCCCAAGCGCCACCAATGACTTTGACACGGTCACTGCCGACCATCTCGCCCACAACCCCCTTTGTGTCGTGCTGGCGTTCACCTTAGCGCGCCGAGCCGAGCACGCGTCTGATGAAGACCGGGTTACTCAGCGAGTGCTCCTAGATATTCCTCAGATCACCGAGCCTTTCAGCGAAGACGCCTTCTTGTGGCGGATGCTGCTGTACCAGGGTTTCCCCTGGGTCGGTCACTACGGCTATCCCCAGCCCGTACAGCTTGTGCGAGCCGGGCTTATCTACGGTGGCTACGACCACGACCTGGTGTTTTGCATCTACTGTGGCTGTGTGCTCATGGACTGGGAACAGGGCGACGATCCCCTCGTGGAGCACGAAAAGTGCCGCGAAGGCGGGTGCTACTTTTTGGACACCATCCAGGAGATGCGCCATATGCATGACGATAGCCACCGAGAGCAGGCTCTCTGGTGGTTGTCGCTGGGATCGCCTCCTCAGCTGGGAGTAGAGCACCACGATGACGATGTCGTCATCAAGGAAGAGGATGACATTGGGCCAACGCTGGAGCTGCTACCGCGGCGGAAGGACGCGTCAGAGCCCACTCCCAAGCCCCTGCCGCTGGCTTCTCCACGAGCTGGCTCGGTAGCACCGCTGCATTTGCTTAGTAGCCCGATAGACAGCGTTGGGCCCGACAAGCTTGCGTCTGAGGATCCCGTCGGCGATAGTCCGAGTGAACCCATGGATGTTTCAGCGAATGGAGTCGCTGAGGACGAGCACGAACATGAAGTCGGGCACGAAGAGGCCCCGGCCAATGAGGCCAACGAACAGGTTGACGACCAGGACGCCGCAAAAGCACCGGCAGACGACCATGATGACGAACCCATGCACGAACAGGTCGAACTTGAGCCACCAGCAAATGATGACTATGGAGACTTGAACGATGAGCCCCCAGTGGACCTTGCCGAGGCTCCCATAAACGACGCCTACGACGAGCCTACCAAGGAGCCTCGTGTTAGTGTTATTAAGCCAGGGTCGTCCCGTCTGAGAACGTCCCGACTGAGAGGTGCGCCAAAGCTGTCAGACAAATCACTGCGTCCTCAGTCGAAGTCCAAGCGGGGCAGGGCACCAAGGTCAGCACCGAAAGACCTGAATGACCAGTACTGGAACAAGAAGCCCGACCTGAGTTTGTTCGACGAGCTCATTGGTGCTGGAGCTCCGCTGGGTCCCAACACAGCCAATCACAGCTCTCCGGTTAAACAAGCACCTCAACCTGGGTTCATGCTGCTCTCTTCGGGTCATATTGACGTTGGGCTTGACTACGACGACTATGAGGCTGACTACGATGACTCTCCGCAGAAGCGGCGCTTGAAAGTACCTATCGAAGCTTCTTCTCCGATCCAGAAACCAGCAGCGACTCCTAATATTCCGCTGTCGCCTTCCACAATTGGGAATGCTCCGTCTTCACCAGAAGAGGCTGGTTTCGAAGAACCACCGGATGTGGAGCCTTTCGAAGCGGAGGAAGAAGAGGCTGGTTCCAATGAGCCGCCGGATGTGGAGCCTCTCGAAGCGGAGGTAGAAGAGGCTGTATCCAATGAACCGCCTGATGTGGAGCCTCTCGAAGCGGACAAAGAAGAGGCTGTATCCAATGAACTGCCGGATGTGGAGCCTCTCGAAGCGGAGAAAGATGTGGAGCCACCAAAGCCAGAGAATGAGGGCGTGCAAGAAACTCCTGGTGAGAAAGATGAGGTCGAGGTATCGTCTCCGAAGGCTTCGGACCAACCAACAACAGTCGTGAAGTCCCCAGTTCCCAGCGCTCATCTGAGCGAGGACGAGCTTGAACAGAGTCAGTCCCAGAAGCTGGTAGACCTGCCTGAAGTTGGTGGTAAAAGTGCAATGACTGATAAGCTGACTCCGCGAGAGAGTGTGCACGATGCGCTGGATATATCGGAGGTTGCAGAGGAATCCACCAACGAAGCCACGCCCGCTGGTCGGGTCGCAGAACCGGTGGTGCTGGGAAACAGCCTGATCGGTGACATCGAGAGTATTGAGGCTAGTACCCAGGATGCTGAAGAAAGTGTAGATACAAAGGAAAAGAGTCAAGGCGAGAGCGAGGCACACCCGTTGGAGGTTGATTCGGGTTCCGACTCAACCTCTGACTCCCCGCCGGCTGTACGAACCCGTCGTATGACCCGAGCCCAGAGACGAGCCATGTCGCAAGAGGTTCCTAACCTCGAACTCAAGCTGCCAATCAAGATTAAGCCTCAAAAGCGGCTGAAACGCGGACGAAAAGGGAAAGTGGTTGATGATGAACCATCTCCGTCTCAAACACGGCCTTCGTTATCTCCGTCGGTGATGTCTTCGCCTCGCAAACGGATCAAATTGGCCAGAGTCAAGCCCCTACAGGAAGAAGGCGACTCTTTTGTTGATGACTACGCTGATGGCAACCTTGAGCGCATGGAGTCGAAGGTTCGACTTGCTCCTGATAAAGCAATTCTGCCGGAGCCCGAGAGGGCTTTCACTAAATTGAAGCGTCTTCGGTCCACTTTCGTTGAGGACATCCTCTCAGCCCCCAACCCAGCAAAAGCTAAGCGACGAAAAACGGTTAGGGTTTCGCCAAAGAAGACGATCTTTGATTCCTCGAGTACGGAGGAGGCGGACGAATCAGGCGTTTTTGGACTGCTTGTGCGTAGTGTACGCAAGGGCGGAGATGGTGGCAAGGAACCTACCGTTGCAGAGACACCGAGAGCCACGAGTGAAGATAAGTCGCCTGCTGCTGATGAATCTGATCATGACATGGCAGAGGTACAAGCTGCGGCAGTGGTTGAGCCAACGCAGGTAGATACACAACGTGATGTTACTACGGAATCTGCTGAAAACAACACTCCAAATGGCTCCGCTGAGATGGCCACAACGATTCCTAGCAAACGAACCGACGACCCGAAGACTTCGCCCACTGTAGCTGAGAAGCCATTAGCTGATGCACCTGCGGAAAGAGTCGAAACCCAATACTTGCCGCTGTCACCGCCTGAGACAACTTCCTCTAGGGAGACTTCTTTCAAGGGTTCACCTCGTCGTAAACCACGGTCAAAGAGAACTATAGTGTCCCCCAAGGGAACTGTAGAGGTCGCTGATAGCGTAACTCAAGACCAGGAGCACCAAGCGGGGCTTGATGGTATGGTTGATGAAGAGGCCGAGGAGAAGAACGGCCTGGTGCCCACTCAACCTGATTCTCCGGTTATGCTGCCAAGCAAGCTTCAAGCCCAAGTCTCTGATCACCAAGAGAGCCCATTAAAGGAAGTTCCTGGCAGCTCAGGTAATGTGCTGACTCAAGTTGATACACAAGAGGCTGAAGCGCCGACGCAGACCGAAGTTCCTAGGCCTGATTCAGTGGTGCCTACTCAAGTCGACACTCCCATTGAGGAGCCTGTGCCTACACAGGTGGATGATTCAGGCATTCATCAGTCGACACCTGCCGTCGTTGATTTGACTCACGATGAACCATCGTCACCTGAAAGTGGATCAGAGCGAGCGACGCAACCGCAATCTCCCGCTGAGGTTCAGCTTGCCCTGCCGAATTCGTCACCCGAGCTGCTCGCAAACGATGGCGAGCATGTGGAGCCTGAAACTGTGAAGCTGACCGAAGTTTCCTATTACCGTGAAACCAGAGTCGAGCAACCGGACCCTCAGCCAACAAGTTTTGCAGCGGGGCCGGTTCCGGAAAAAATTGTTGAGATTGGCCGTTACTCTCTTGGGCGCACCGAGGCCGTGATTTTTAGTCTGCCGTCTAAGAGTGAACGCGAGGCTGATGACTTCAATTTGTTGTCAGGTAACCCGTTATTTCGGGGCCAAGATCGCGATGGTTCTGTAAGCAACGATCAATTTGCGAAGGCTGTTGTCTCTCCGGTGGATGCTTCGGGTGGTAAAGGTGACGATGAGAAGGTAAAATCACTGATTCATGAAGTTGGTGATGTCCAAGAAGATGAAGCTACAGGAGAGTTGGACAAAGGATCAGCCCCAGTGGAAGCTAGTCTGGCCTTATTACTGGAGATTCATGACACCGCGACTATTGTCGATATTGCGATGCCGCAGGTACCTGACGAAGAACTTGCCGACGAGTTTGGGGCACTTATTAGCCCGGTTAAAATTGATAAGAGAGCTGATGAAGCTGTAAGCTATTTTACAGATCACAGCGTGGGTCACGACCAGGAACAAGAAAGTGCAACGCCTCGGAGTAAAGATAAGATCTCCAACAGAACGGTACTGCCATCTCGAGAGTCTCGCACTGAGGCTCTCTCGAAGGCCCGTTTACCTTCGTTTGGCCCGCTGTCTCCAGTGGCTGCCTCAACATCCTCACCGGCTCGAGCTGGGGAGTACTTCGACGAATTCTCAGAAATCGAGATACCTTACGAGCTGTTGCGGCCGCAAGTCTCACGTCCTGCTCCTATTGTGCTGGCGAAGTCTCGTTCTGAACTGCATCATAGCCAGGCTCCTACCCTGACGACAAAAGCAGCACAGGAATCTGCGGCAGCTGAATCGAAGAGTGAAGGTTCAGTCGCTGCTGAGAAGACTCCTTCTTTGAAGAAGCCGTCCGTGGTGATAGATGCACCAGTCTCGCCTGCTGCTCCTGGCGAAATCGATTCGAGATCAAGTGCAGCAGCTGCACGCAAAGACTTCTCGTCACCTCGACGACCGACAGAGTTGTTGACTCGATCATCTTTGTTACATTCAACCACGCCAAATAGGCCGGCACGCTCAGTTTCGATGTCCACAACGAGGCGCAAGGAGCGCGAACGATTGCGGGCAAAGTATGGTGGGAAGAGCAGCACAACTCCAAACCACACGAAGTTGGGAACGCTGTCTCCCGTGGGGTTTTCGTCGCTTGATGCTCTTGGGGTCTCTACACCAAAGCCACCGCAAGTGCCTTCGCTGCCTCAAAAGGCTCAAGGTTCACCTCGCCGGCCGGTACTGGAAGTATCTGCTGTTTTGAACAATGATAATGATGAGGGGTGGTTGAAGCAGCCCAAGGAAACACCCAAAAAGTCTCCAGAAGTGTCCTCGTTACGGTTTTCGTCTTCACCCGTCAAACCAACTGGCACCCCTGCGAGAGCGTGGACTCGCTCTCTGGCTTACGTGCCACCTCCATCATCGCCGGGCGAACCCCCATCGATCACGTTCGCGGACAAGTTAGAGGGTATGGAGAAGACGTCGAAATACCTTCGGTCGCTTACTCGATCAGGCAATTATCTCCATAATGACTACGACAGTGAGCTCACCCATTTCATTAGCGGCATGCCTGAGAATGAGCATGAAATGACCATCTCGCAATGGATTCGCCATATGGCAGAAGAAAGTCGGAAAACTGTTGAGCAAGAGTTTGAGGCAATGCAATTGGCCTACGTGTCGCAGTACGAGGAGATCTTACGTCAACTTGAGTCTTTACCGACCAAGGATTAATATCTAATGATTCACGATTAATACACGCATATATCAAATTCGGTTCACTTTCTCCCAGTGAGTGGAAAACCAGAGACAGAGCACGGATATCGACGCAAAAGTACCGCAGAACAGCAAGAACCATACCATTGACAGGAGACCACTTACCCTCTCAGTGCTGCCCACCATCATGTAGAGAAATACGTAGTAGCTGTGCATGAAACAGCATTGGTATGACCATATGTGGATGGGAGGAAGCGAGACAGGACAAAGGGTACAGAAGTAGTAAATGTTGACACAGTAAAACGCCTGAAAATACATTGACACCAGTTGGCCAACTGACGAGATACCTTCCCGAAGCCCAAAGAACCCAACTAGCGACGCGAAATACACCGTTTGGGGCGCAAGTGTAATCTTAACCAAGTCAGCACCTAAGAGAACCAAAAGCAGCTCGCCCTTAACACTTTCTGGGTACTGGTAAAACGAAGGTGGTCTGAAATGAGTCACAACAGGTACTGGTGGAGGTGTTGGCCATCTACCAGGGTTTATGGGTGTGTTCGGGCGCCAGGGTGTAGCGTCAACCGACCAAGGTGCAGTAGCCACTCGTGATATGGGATCAATCATTGGATCGACAGGCTCCCAATCAATATGCGTCCTGCGACTTCTGATGGCCACTAATGAAGTCTTGGGGGAGGTTTTGCCAACTTCGTCTGCATTGCGAGGCTCTGGGAACCAAACGTAAGGATCTATTGCGTCGTACAAGGGCTTTTGAAAGGGCTCCTTGAATTCCTGCCGGTATCGTGTGAGAGGTTCTTCTCTGTAGTCAGGGTCATTCACAACAAGAAAGAAGTTAGATGGAACCAATTCTTTGCAAAGCACCTCTTCGAGTTTGGAAAAGGATGCCAGTTTATCTCCATTGAAGTATTCCCAATCTGGATAGTATCGTACAAGCTTCAGGTAATCCATGCAGAATTCCAGGGAATGGGTAGGGCTCACTTTCCTAACCACCGGTAACGATATCGATGCACACTTAGGATGAGGACATTCTCTCTTATGGCGCCTTTTGATCTGTGGCGCTATCTTCTGGGGCTTGATACGAAAGCGCTTGACCAACCCACAAACTATCAGCTTCCAGAGCTTGGGTAGGTTAGGGCTGGCTTTCTTGACTGACAAAGCGAGTGTGGGAATGGTGCGGGGAAAGTGGTCAGCGGACACCTCAAGTGTTGGCCCAAAACCCAATTTATATGTGGGAAATAAACACTAACAATTGACCTACTCTTACCCCGTTGAGCGCATCAACTCTGCCGACGCGTTTGCACTTGTTCAAAATGCAACGCTAAATTAAACGCGCTCACCGAATGAGGTGAAAGAGTGTGGTTTTGGACTGAGGGTAAAGATTTAGAGATTCGTTACTAGGCTAGAGCCGAATTTCGTCAATGGTAGTGTGTGTTGAATTTGATTATGTAATATTTGCAGCCAGGTGCGGCTTCACCTAAACCTGGGCAACTGCTGCACCATCGCCTCGCAAGTCGGAGCCGCCAGCAAATACAAATGAACCGTCAGGGTTCGTCTGCTTCTTGATGATTTGAGCACGACCAAGTTGGCCTCTCTCGTAGCCCTTCGGGTTGGTGGTTTTGTGACCAAGCTTCTCCAAACCCGCAATGACCTCTTGACTGATCCCTTCTTCAAGAGCAACATGGGTGTCACGGGTGTGAATAGGTCCATGCGAGCCCTTACCGCGGTCCTCTGTAGACATGTCCGGTTCAAGAACAAACCGAGGGGAGTCGATCAGTTGCTGTGGAGTCATGCCAAACACCAAAAGGTTGAGGCAGTGCTGTACCTGGCAAACGGGTTGGGCGAACCCACCCATGTTTCCGAACGAAGCAAACAAATCTCCAGAAACCTCGGTGATGAGAGCGGGAAGGATGGTGTGGTAAGGACGCTTCCCGCCCTCCAACAGGTTGATGGCACCTGGATTCAAATTGAAATTGCCACCACGGTTGTGCAAGCAGAAGCCCTTGTCGCCAGCGAGAATGCCCGAACCAAAGCCGTAGAACACAGAGTTGATGAAAGAACACGCGTTGCCATCCTTGTCAGCAACAGTCATGTACACAGTGTCGGAGCGGTGCTTGTAATCAGGTACACCATGACATAAGTCGTCCTTCAGCAAGCGCTTCTTGGTGTCGATGAGAGCTGCACGCTTAGCCAAGTATGCTGGGCTGAGCAACTCCTTAACGGGAATCTTGTGGAACTCCATATCCGAGACGTACTCCTCTGAGTCGTGGAAGCCCAACTTGCACGCCTCAATAAGGGCATGCAAATACTCAACCGAGTTGTGCTCGATCTTGTCCAAGTTGATCTTTCCCAGCTTGTGCAACTCCTGAACAATACCAAGCGCAATTTGGGCAACGAGACCACTCCCATTGGGAGGAATCTCCCACAAGTGGTGGTTGCGGAATTCCACCTTGATCGGGTCAACAAAAGTGGATGTGTGGTTGGCGAGGTCGTCAAGGGTCATTTTATGGCCCAAAGCCTGGACAGTGGACACAATTGTTTCGGCTACTTCTCCCTTGTAAAAGGCGTCCTTGCCACCTTTGGCAATTGCCGTCAAAGTTGCTGCCACCTCGGCGTTCTTGACGATCTGGCCCTCGCGGGGAACCTTACCCCCAGGCAAGTGAGGATTCTTTCCCTCGTGCTTGGGGTTCTTTTTCTTGAGTTTGTCACCACACGACTCCCACATGTTTGCGCAGATTTCGTGCACGACGAACCCTTCTTCCGCTAAACGAATTGCAGGGGCAAGGATCTGCTCAAACAGCACCTTTCCAGAACCCCACATCTCGTGTGCATCTGCCCAGCCAGCAATTGCACCTGGAACAGTGATCGCAAACACCGAATCAATGGGGATCCGCTTGGCATTGGCGTCGCCCAACTTCTCCCGCACATAGTCGATAGTAAGGTCCTTGGCAGCTCTGCCGGTACCGTTCAAGCCCTGAACTTTACCATCCTTGTAGTAGATGGCAAAGCAGTCACCACCAATACCCGTGGACATGGGCTCAGTGATGCAAAGAGCGGCTGACACTGCAATCGCCGCATCCACACAGTTACCCCCGAGATCCAACACCTCGAGGCCGGCAGCGTTGGCCAATGGTTGGGTCAGGCACACCATGCCTTTGGTGGAGTACACCGTTGACCGCCTTGACGGGAATTTCATGAATTCAGACAGCATCTTCAATCGTGGGGGGAGCTACAGCCGTTCCGTCGACTTAAGTATTAGGCATGTACTGTGTGCACTCTCGTGGGGTTCGTGAAAAAGTACGACCGGATCGACTTTTGTGGGGGAAATCGTACATTCTCGGCCCGGCGTTGTGCATATGTGAACCTCGCTAACTGCTACCGCGGGGGTGTGGAAAGACAATTGTAATTAGTACAATTCTGAAAGAGTAGAGGAATTACAAACATTTCTGGGTATATACCGATGATTTCAGTAGAGAACGATGAGTAATAAACTTCATTGTGTCGTAGGTGAGTCAGAGCTTCCTCTTACCCGATTAGTCAGTACTCTTGGCATCAGCCACACAGTTACCACCACACCGTTTCCATACTAATCAATTAACGTTTATAATAAATATCAAAAATAAATAAATAAGTCGCCGCCATCTCTAGCGAAATGGGGATTCCGTGGATGGTACCACGCACCCACGGGGCCATTCCCCCGTCAACAACGGCGACTGCAACAATCACGAAATAAAATCAACCGTCTTACGCCTTCTCGTAAGACTCCCAGTTCTCCAAAATGGCCTTAAGCTTCTCCGACTTGGTCAACTCGTAAGCCTGCTCGAAGTACTCCTTGGTGATCTTGAACGGCTTGGCAGTGACGTTGGGGATGTACTTGTTGATCAAGTCGTGAGGGTTCACAGAAGACTTGGGGATCTTCTTGCGCAAGAACCGCTCGAAAGGCTTGACACCCAGCATGAGGTACAGCGAGTGGAAAGGCACGTCAATGCCCTTAAGCGGGATCACCGCGAACCCACGCTGCAAGTCAATGGGCTGCTGCTTGGCAGCAGTCTGCTTGGCCACCTCGTCAATGATCTCCTTGAGGTGAGCAGCCACGTCCTCCACGCTCATCTGCTCCTGCAACTTGACAATGTCAACCTTGTTCAACTTGATGACGTTCAACACGTTGGTGACACAGTCCAAACCGCGCAAGTCACCGGCAGCCACGTACTGCTGGTTCTCGACGTTGTAGTTGACAATCTCCAACAACCAGCCAGTGACCGAGGCAACCTGGTCGACGACGAACCGCAAAGCAGCGTCGTCGAAAGTGGGCAGCACCCGCGAGGGGTTCACCGCACACATACCGTAGTTGGAGCGACCAAGCGAGTCACGAGGCACCGCAACCTGCATGGTCATACCACGGTAGAACACAACGTCAACCAACGACTCGATGGGCATAACGTTGGCCAACGAGGACAACGCCGAGTACTCACCAAGCGAGTGGCCGGCAAACATAATGTCGGAGGGAATCAACCCCTTGGATTTGATGTCCTCGAAAGCAGCCTTCTCCATCAACGTCAACGCAGGCTGAGTGAACTGGGTGGCCAGCAACAAACCGGTGGGCGACACAAAAGTGTACGAGTCGGTGGTGTGGTTGATGTCCTTGAAAATCTTCTCCAGCTTAAGCTCGCCGTCGTCGCCAATGGTCTCGAACATCATCAGCACGTAGTTGTCGCGGATCTTGCGACCCTTGGCACCACCAAAGTGGACAGTCAACTCCTTAGGGTTGTTCTGGACAATGTCCAAAATGGAGAACCCGTAGTTGTCAACAAAGTGGCGGTCAGCCTTGTCCCAGATGGCGGCAGCAACGGGCGACAGCTTGTACAAGTCCATACCCATGCCCTGCTCCTGCGAACCCTGACCAGTGAACACGTAGGTGGTGATGGGCTGCTCAATCTCAGCCTCACCCACAAGCACCACCGAGTCGGACTCGACGTTCTTGGTCTCCACCTTGATGATCTTACGACCGTTGATCATACCAATGTGCTCAAGAGTGGTCTGCAAGGTGTCGTTGGGGAGCACCATGCCGACGAACGAGCACTTGAAGGCACGAACACGAGCGGCAATCAGGTTGGCGGCCCACTCCTCAACAAGACCACGCACAGCAGCAGAAGAGAACATACCGTGGGTGATAGTACCAGGCAACTTGGCGTACGAAGCAAACACCCGCGACACGTGGATGGGGTTGTAGTCACCAGAGACCACAGCGTAGGGCTCGTTGGTACCAGGGGCCTTCGAGGTAAGCTCCTCACCAGAAGAGATGGGGATGACATTGTCGAACTTGACGGCCTCCTCAATGGTGGAGCCGTTACGCGACAAGTAGTCAATCACGGGGTTACCGTAAGACAAACCGGCCTCGTAGTCGATCGAGCCAACCTTGATCACCTCCTTGGTGGGAAGCTCCAAGAACACGTCACCGCTGGTAACAATCAGCGAGTACACGTTCAAGCGCTTGAACTTGTACACAGAGTTGCAACGGAAGGTCAAGTCCTGGCCCAACAAGTCCACGTCCTTCTCGAGCGAGAACCACTCCTTGGAACGCAACACAGCGATGTCCTTGGCCAGGGCAAACAGCACCAAGTAGGGAGTCTCGGTAACCTTCTGGAAAGTGTTCTCGAAGTCGGTGTACTGGCCTCTGTACAAGAACTGCAGGGTGACCTCCATCACAGCACCACCATCCTCGCGGGAAATGGTGCCGACAACCTCGACCATCTTGCCCGAAGGCTGGTTGAGCACGGCCTGGATCTCGGCGGTGGCCTTGACCTTGTCACCGACACGAAGGGGGGTGGCACCAGGCAACATGCGGTACCCGTTGGAAAGGTGGACCAACTTAAGCAAGTCACCATCGACAGTGGCCGGGAAGATGGCCTTGATGATAGCACGCCAGCCAATGACAATGGCAAAGTCCATGGGAGCCTGCTGGGTGCGACCGGGCAAAGCAATGAAGGCTTCACACTTGTTGCCAATGGCGTGGGTGAAGTCAGCAATCTCGCGGGGCGACACAGTGACAAAGTCACCATCAATGACCTTCTCAACGTCGATGTTGGTGTCGTAAGGCGTGGCCAGACCGTACCACAAGGCCCAGTAGAAGCGCTTGATGCGGTCGTTGCGGCCCTCCATCACCTCCAAAATGGGGGCGAAACCGTCAGCAGGGTTGTAGGTGTACAAGAAGGGCAAAGCCAACGCATCGCCGTCAGCAGTGCGGTGCTCAATCAAGTCAAGCTCGATGGTGTTGGCCTCCTTCAAGAAAAGAGCGACGGTGGGCTTGTACTCACCCTTAACCTTCTCCAAAACGGTCAACTTGGAGGGCGAAACCTGGAACACGGCACCGGCAGCAGGGGTCAAGATGTCCTTGAGAGGGTTGGGCACGTGCAGCTTGCCCTGAACCACCCGCTCGGTGGAGATCACAGCCTGCAACCACAGCTGCTTGGGACCAGCCAAAGTGGCAAGGAAGTCAGCAGTGTCGACAGGGGCAGTGCGAGACACCTTGTAGGTGGTGACATCGCCCTCGGTGGAAATCTCAACACCAGCCAACTTGGGGGAGGGGTCCACGGGACGGTTACCACCAAAGTACTCGACAGTGGGGATCTTCAGCTCGTCACCAGCGTACACGTCCTTGACCAACTTGGCAATGTGCCCGTCGTGGATCGAGTCCAAGATGTCCTTGATGGGCTCGTCCACGGTGTTGGTGAACTGAGCAGCCACAGGCCCGTGCAAGATGCACACACGGCCAACATCCTCGTCAACCACGGACTCAATGTCCTCAGACTGCCACAACGAGTCCTTCTTGAAGTAGACCTCAAACCGCTCGTCCAAGATGGGGACGAAAGGAGCAGGCTTCTGGCCAGGACGAATGCAGCAGATCAAGAAGTAGTCGGCGTCCTCCTCGGAGATCAACTGCTCCTTAGCAGCGGGGTAGTGCTTGAAGAAAGCGTCGACAACCTGCTGAGGGTTGGACTCCAAGTCGTTGAACAGCTGCAAGCGCGAGACCTCACCGGGGGTGGTGGTGAACCGCTCCTCAACACGACGCAAAAAGTCGCCGACAAAGTTGCGGAGAGTAAAGTCGATCCAGCGGTCGTGCTTCTTGATGTACATCAACTCCAACATCCGGTTGGCAACCTCCTGGTAGGTCATGTCCTCCAAGTCGCAAGCAACACCAGCAGCGTTCTGGCCAAACCACGGCTTCTGGAAATCCTTGTTAAGACGGCCAATAATGTAGTCCTTCTTCTTGGCCAAAGCCTCCACCATCTTGGCCTTGGGCAACGAGAACAAGGTCTCGTCAAACTCCTTCCACAACAAGACACCGCGAGTGGCAATCTTGTGGATGGGCTCACCCATCTCGGAAATGACAGTGACGATACCACCAGTGTCCTTCTTGAACGACTGCTCCCACAGGGCATCGGTGACACCCTTGGTGGCGGCAATGGCCTTCTTGGCAGGCAACGAAGTGGCAGCCTCCTTGGCAGTCATCACACGCGAACCGAGCAAAACACCGTCGAAGGGCATGGGAGGGTACTTGAAGTCCTTGGTCCACGCACCAGTGAGGTAGGGGTAGGTGTCCTCCTCCGAACCAAACCCAGAACCGGCAATCAAGATGATGTTCTTGCACTTACGCAACTTGGAGTACATCTGCAAGATGGGCTGGTGGAAGTCCTCGTACGAGTGGTGACCACCACCACGGCCACCGGTCCACTGGACGATGATGGGGAAGTTGGGGTGCGCCTTGGCAATGGCAATACACTGAGAAATGGCGTCAATGGAACCAGGCTTGAGACCCAACTGGGTGATGCCAAGCGTCTCAATGTACTCAGCGGCAACCTCCAACGAGGGCACACCGGCACCAATCACCAAACCCTCGATCGGGTACCCCTTCTCGCGCAACTCGCGGATCAAGGGAATACCCCACTGCAACATCCGGGGAGCCACGTACAACATGTTGACAGAGAACCCGAAACCAGGCTTGAGACCGGCAACAATCTTGTCAATGGCCTCGGTCAACATGCTCGGCATGAAGTAACCACCGCCACCAAGCTCAATGTGGTACCCAGCGTTGGTGGTGGCAATCACGAGATCGGGGTTAACAGTGGTGGGGGTCATACCAGGCACCATGAGGGGAGCACGGCCTAACAACCGCGAGAACTTGGTGTCAACGTACACCTTCCCACCCTTGGTGCGCACCAACCGCGGGGCAAACTCCTGAAGCCAGTCGGGGGCGTACTTGACGTGGTAGTAGTTGAAGATCTCCTGCTTGAACCCGTAGTCGTCCTCGGCGGTGGGGACATCCAAAGTGCCCGCCAAAATCACACGAGTACCGGTACCCAGCTTGTTGCGGTGGGTCAAAACACCGAGACCCGACACACCACCGGGGCCAAACTCCAACATGTGGGTCAGCTCGAAGTCGGTGGCACGCTCCCACATCACGGGCAAAGTGGTGATACACTCAATCAACCGCAAGGTGAGGTCACCAGTGTAGTCCTGGTAGTTCTCACCCAGCTCGGAGTCGTACACGGGGATGGTGGCCTTCTTCTGGTCAAACAAGATCGAGTGGGTCTTGCAGTCCTCGTAGATGGCGTCGGTAGCCGAGGCCAACATGTGCGAGTGGAAGGGCGAGTGGATGGGCAAGAACCGGTTAGAGAACTTGAGCTTACGCTGCGAGTAGGGCACCCGCAGCTGGTCCAAGCCCGATGCGGCCTTGTTGTTACGCAAAATCAAGTTGAAACCGTACAACGACTCGGGGGGACCCGAGAGCACCATGTTACGGCCACCGTTGACCAACGAGATAGAAATGTGCTTGGCCTTGGGCAAGTTCTTGTTGGTTTCGTCAATGAACTTGGTCACCTGGTCCAAAGTGAGGTTGGACACCAGCAACATGGGCGACGGGCGACCCTCGCCGTTCTCCATCGAGTCCTGCAACATGGTGGGGGGCAAGTTCAGCTTGGGGTACGCCAACAACGACCGCGAGCCAATCAACAACATCATGGCGCAACACTTGGAGGCGTTGTCAATAAACTCGGACCACAGGTCGGACAGGGCAATCGCCATGGCGGCAATCAACCCCTGGGAGTGACCAGTGGTACCAGAAGCCAACCGCTGGCGCAACTGACCGGGAGTGATGCCCAACACCTTGGCGGTGACGGTGTAGTGGCACATCTGGATCAACGAGATCAACGGACACGAAACCGGACCAGCCAAAAGGTATTCCACGTCGGGGGTCAACTCACGCAGGTTCAACCACGCCACCACATCGAGCCCCTGGGTGTAGATCTTGGCAAACGCGGGGTCGGAGCCAATCAACTGCTTCAAGTGACGGGCAATCGGCACAATTACGTCGTCAAACACGAGAGGACGGTAGACCTGGTACAACTCGCGCAACTCCTCAAAGTACTCGTCGGTGTTACCCTGGCCACCGAAAATCGCCAGCAACTTGGCCTTGCCGGCGTCGGCATCCTTCAACAACTGCAGCTCCTTGCACGAGATTTTCAGGTTCAGGTTGTGCACCGCCGTCAAGTAGTTACGGATCACGTGGAACTTGACCTTGTACCCGGTGGTGGGGAACTCTTCCAGCGCCATCAAGTCAACGGCAAACGAGTGGATGTCATTGGTGGCGAGGTACCGCGAGTCAAAGTCAGCGACACACACCCGCAACAAGTCGTCAAACTGGCCCTCCTGCTGGGCGTCGACCTCCTGGGCCACAAACCCCAAAAACTGACCAAACAACTCGGCGGGACTCAGCGGCTCGTCGTCCTCGGCATAGCCCTCGGTGGGGGTGGGCAACTGTTTGATGAACCGCTCTCTGAGCTGGGAATATTTGAAAAATTGGTCCACGGGCACAAGAAAAGTGTGCTCGATGTCGCCGTGGGCCAACAGGAACGGACGATGGGTAGCAGAAACCATTGTGATGTAGGGGGTCAATGGAAGCAATCTAAAATTAAACGGGGGTCACAACAAAAGTGGTACGCGTTGCTTTAGTCCTCGATTTAAATTTGAAGCCGTGATCTATTTTTCACGGCGGCTTATACCTTTTTGTCTTCCGAGTGCCAACATTTTGTGCATGCATGCAGCCTGTATATCGATGTCCAACAAGAATTTGGTTGGGGAGGACAGACAAGTTAGAGGCGGCCAACCGTACGACACTCGCAACCGGGGTTAGTCCCGGGGGCCATCACCGCTACAGACGCCCCCAACCCTCCGGTACGCGTGTCTGCTGTAGTTACTCGGGTATCCATGGGCCGTGGCTGCAGCCTCGGACTTGTCAAAAACGGTAGATCAGTGGAGCCACCACCTGACCGGACGCGATTTCGGACCCTCTGGTTAGACGCCCTCGCCCTCACCTGACACCCGTACTCTTTTCCACCTCGAGTTTCTTTTGCCTGGCTGTGCCGGGCGTGGGAGCCGGCCCATCGAGATATCCCTTCGGGGTTGTGAGCCCGCGCGCCACCCCATGCACGTTGATCGCTAGCCATGGCCAGATGGCCTCACCCAAACGGGACAGCTAAGGCACCGACACGGCGTCGTACCGGGTATGGGGGTACCCCGAGCCCGCAGAGGTGTCTACAGAATTTTAGGGGTGGACAAAGCGAGGTGGATTCCCTCTACTACAAGTGGATCCCCTGCCCGTCCACTTTCCTCGGGTACCACTACCACGCACCCCGGATACCCACGACTAAAAAAAAAAACCCACCAACAAAATTCGCGATGTATACAATACATAATTAGCATTACAATATATGCCAAACTCCGATGATTTTTTCCCGCGCGCGGCCCGGGAGTGGCCCAACCACCCAACCCGTGCCAAGGCGAGACAACTGAAAAACGAATTAAGCTTTTGGTTGGCACGCGGGCAATTTCGGAATCGCGGGCTCGGGAGTAGGCACAGTCCTCGTGGTGCGTCGATCAGCAGGAACGTTGTCTGAAATCTCGGAGTAGGTGGGGTGGAATTTTGGGACGCATGAGGAATGTTGGCTATAGCGGTTACGACCGCCTCGGGGTATATAGGGGGTCATTGGTGGCAATTCGTGAAGAAGGTGCTTCGGCATTGTTGCTGTTTTGTCACTTTGTGGCAACCAGTTTTGTTACTCGAGGCCTCAAAACTGTCTCGGCTGGCCTGTGGCTTTCTCTTATCTGCCA
The DNA here is from genome assembly GCA_030560525.1 of Diutina catenulata. Taxonomy (NCBI): domain Eukaryota; kingdom Fungi; phylum Ascomycota; class Pichiomycetes; order Serinales; family Debaryomycetaceae; genus Diutina; species Diutina catenulata. The sequence goes on from JAKTTW010000014.1 coordinate 159,856, forward strand.
CCATCAATATATTCTGAACCCCTCTAATATTGTCGCAATTTGCCACTTCACCTTTCTATCCCAGCTTTTAGCCAATTCTGTACTGGGTGCCCCCCCTTCCATCCTTTAACTTTTACCTTTTGTCACCTACCCTCTTCCTTTTATCCTTTATCTTTCAGCCTTTATCTTTCATCCTCCAGCCTGTCAGACTCTACCCTTGATATAACCCCTTTCTTCAACCAAAGCCCTGCCCTCTGACCACGGCCACTGTCCCACTCCCATCCGCCAGACCACCACTCCCTACAACAACTACTTCTCAGGCGGTGTATTGCTAGTGTACATAAATATCTAAGATCCGGCGGGTAATTAATATTGAAGGTTTCGCACGGGATCAAAGTACGGGTGGTTCATAGCCTCCTGGGCCGTCAACCGCTCCTGGTGGTCAAACCGCAACAACTTGTCGATAAAGTCCAAAAACTCGTCCGACACCAAGTGCTGGTTGTTGTCGTTGACGAACCGGTCCCACAGGCGCCGGTTGTAGTATGCCAAATCCTCGTACTCCTCCAGAAGCGTCAAGTTGTACTTTTGCAAGTAGGCGTTAAGCAGATTCAGCCCCAACACCCGCACGATCTGCACCAACTGGTCGGTGTTGGACTTGCCGTGGAAGAACGGCTCCTTCAAAAACACCATCGCCGCCAACATGCAGCCAAACGACCACAAGTCGAGCAGGTAGTCGTAGTGGCGGAAGTTGACCAACAACTCGGGCCCCTTGAAGAACCGCAGCGCCACCCGCACGTTGTACTCGGTGTTCGGGTGGTAGTACTCGGCCAATCCCCAGTCGATAAGCCGCAATTTCTTCAGTTTGTGGTCAATCATCACGTTGTGAGGCTTGACGTCGCGGTGCATGATGCCCATCAGATGGCAGTATTCAAGCGCCTTCAACAACTCCAACATGTAGTAGCGAATGTCGTGGTCGGAGAAAGTAGGGTACAAGGTGCGGAAGTCGATGTTGTCGACATGCTCGAAGATGAGCCCCGGGGTCTTCAGCTGGGGCTCGCGCACCACGTCAAAGAGAGTGATGACGTTGGGACCCCCGACAAGGTTCTTCAAAATCAGGATTTCCCGCTTGATTTTCTTGCGCTTGACCGGTTTAAGCACTTTGATAACGCATTTGGTGCCCTGGGTCAAGTCTACCCCCAAGAACACCTCGGAGTACTTGCCCCGGCCCAACTTCTTGATGATCTCATAGTTCTCCTGCAGGTTCCATTGGATCTGGACGTCGTCATAGTCCCAGTACAGCTGCGGCTTCAGCGCGAGCACGTCAGCGTAAACACGCGCCACCGAGGGGGTGTCTTTAGCCATCGCGGATGAAGGTTGGCGGGTATAGAACACAAGGGCAAGTAGTATACCAAGTAGGCCAACAACACACAAAGACCGTGTTCTGATGGTGACGAAAGTGGCGTGTCAGAGGATCGTTGGTGCGATGGTAGCGACAAATTTTCGGAACCAACACACAGGTCACGTGCAGACACCACGAACCCGAGTCGGGGTAGGGGACGAAAACGCGGTCGGCGCCGGTTGGGGTGGGGGCCTATGGGTAAAACTGCCGAGGGGGCGCCTTTTGTGGTTGCTCGGGTGTTTGCACGGGGTTTTGTGGAGGTGGCCGTGGTGCTCGTATAGGTGCAGGTAGTCTGTGGCTACAACTCGGGTTGGTTACGGACGATACGAGCTCCTTACGACTCGGTTGGGGCGGCGTTGTGTGCGTGGCGAGAGGATGGGCTGAGCATGGAGGTACGGTAGTGTGACAAGACACCACCCATTCAACAGATATGGCGAATGTAACGCGTTTACCGCTGTGAGTCATCTTCTGCCCAAGTAGGCATTGGTCGAGATAACCACTCGTCATAATTCGCTTACGTTAGCGGTAAACGTAGTCCAATCCACCTTCCCTGCCCCTCACTCAAACAAAAAATGCCCCTTACGATCTGCCCCTAACGATCCCCATTTTGCTACTTTTACAAATATTTTGCATTTCTACAATCCGCTCCTGTCTCTACATTTATTCATTAGTCTAGCGTTACCTCATTAAAGCCCCACATTGTCTCATTAAAGCCCCACATTGTTGTCATAAAAGAAGTTAGGCAAAGTATCCATCTGGAAAAAGTTGGTTGGGTCCGGGTTGAAACTGTCGGTCAAAAAGTCTCCCCGGAGAATGCCACTGTAGTGGGTCTGGCTGCCGTTGGTCGACGACTGCTGGACCCCCACCGCGTGGTCTGGGTACCCGTCGTAGGCAGTGGGCCCGTCCAAGATGTTGTTGATGGCCGGGTTCATGCTGGGACTCCACGCCTCGGTGGGCCGCAGCGACGGCCCGTGGTGGGCAGCGGCCGCCCCCAGGTTGGGGGTGGTGCTGTGCGACAGCGTGCGCTCGGGATTGGTGGCGCTGTTGGGGTTCAGGTGGCTATTTACAAATGGCAGATCACCGGTGATCCCCTGGAGTTTGACGGCGAGCTCGTTCAGGTTGAGGAAGAGCTCGGGGTAGGCGACCCGCGCGTTTTCAAAGTGCTGTTGCAACGGCGGGTTGTTCGAAAACAACTTCAGGTCGTTGCGCAACTCGTAAATCACCGTGGCCACCTTGAGCATCAACCGGGTGATGAGCCCCACCATGGCCTCCTTGTGGTAGAACCGGTACTTGTCGGGGCTCTCCTCGGCCATCAGAAAGAAGTTCTGCAGCAGGTACACCAACAACTCGATGTCGTTGACGGCCTCGGGGTGCTGCGGGTGATTGATCACCGCGGCCACAAGACACAAGAACGCCAGCAGCGGGAAAAACGCGATCCAGTTGAAGTACGACACCAGGCAGTTCTCCTTGTTGTAGTTGCGCACCGAGTGCAAGATGGTGCGGGCGGCTTGCATGCACAAGTGGCGGCAGCGGTTGATGCGCATCTGCTGCGCCAGGTCCAACCCCGTCAGCTGCACTAGCAACGGCACCCGGTTGATGAGCATCAAGTGCAAAAAGTATGCCAACTGCATCAGGTGGCTCTCACGCACGTTGAAGTCGACGTCCGGCGCCAACACCTGGAACTCGGGGTCGTCCCAGAACCGCGGCCGCTTCTCGGGACACACGTTCTGCGCGTACTGGGTCATCTGGTGGTTGATGTCGTCCAAGGTGGCCATGAGCTCCGTGAACGACAACTCGCGGGCCCGCGCGCTGAACAACCGGTTGTACAGCTGGGCGCGGATCTCCGCAAGCACCAACAAGTAGATCTGCCCGGCAATGGGCTCGCCGCAGCAGTTGGCAAAGTTGATCATCTGCACCGCGTGCGAATGCGAGTCCTGGAGCGTGGCCATGAGCGTCTCCTTGTCGGTTTTGACGCGGACATCGCCGCCCGAAAACACCCCGTTCATCGCCCAGATGAAGAACTGCTTGAAATCGCCGTGGCGGTTGGTGGTGACATCGGAGATATCGATGATCGGGGGCTTGCCCGTGCGGAAACAGATCTCGACGTCGAAAAAGTAGCAGAACCACCACACCTGGCGCCGCTCCAGCTGCTCCTCGAGCGGGAGGTTCTCGTAGGTCTCCAGCCGGTGCAATCCCATCTCCTGCGCAAACCGGATGGCCACCGTGCCCAACATGTAGTTGACGGGCGCCACCAACCAGTTGGTCTCGATGTAGAGCATCAACAAGAGGATGCCCTTGACGGTGTCCAACCCCTCGGAAATCACACAAACCCGGTGGTAGTAGGCGATGGCGTTGATGAACAACTGGTCCTTCATCTTCAAAAGGTCCTCGCCGCTGATCCGGTCGAGAATCAGCTTGCGTGCCGGGCCCGGGGTCGAGGTGATCAGGTCGATCTTGCAGGTGATGCACATCAACATGATGCTCAGCATCATCAACAACTCCAGCGCCTTGAACCGGCGCTTGCGGTAGTACTTGAGCCCGGCGTTGCTGATGTTGTCGTAGTACTCGGTGAACCACCCCTTGACCTTTTCGAGGTCGGTGATCCGATTGATGGTGCCGATGTCCTCGGTGTAGTCGTGCAAAAACGCAAAACAGGTGTCGCGGTCGAGCGGGAACGGGCGCTCAAACAACCGCCGGCGGCCCCGTTGGTCCAACAATGGCGGGTCCACCCACTTGGCAATGAACGACCGGAACTTGCTGAAAAAAATGATCGGCAAGTTGCGGATGGGTGTGGTGAGGGCAATCCCTTCGCGCCCGAGCGCCTGCTCGATCCAGTCGATCGACTTGTGGGAAAAGATGCACATGATCAGGTGGTTGCCGACGTACACCTCGACGGGCTGGCGGCACGACGCCGGGGTGCCCTCGTGGGCGCCCACCTTGGCGTCGGAGGCGTCGGACTCGTTGTCCAGCTCCAGCTCGATGTCCTCCAGCTGTTGGTGCACCGGCAACGTGAGTGCGGTCCCGTCCGGAGTTTTCGCAATCATCTCCATCAGCTGCTGGATCTTCCACAACATCTGCTCCATGTTGGTGAGGCGACGGTCCATGAGCTCCACCTGCTTCAGTGTCAGGCGTTTTTCTCCGGAGCCGCCCTCGACGATCCGGCGTTTCACCGCCCGCACTTTGTAAACACAGTCGTTGGCCCGTTTGGCGTTGGTGCAGTTGGAACACGGGTGCTCGCCGTTGCACTTGATCTTCTTGCGGCGACAGGTGTCGCAGGCGACCCGGATGCGTTTCTTGCTGTCGTCATCGTCCCTCGGCGATCCTACGGTAGACATGGTGCACAGTGGACGCGGGGTTCGTTCCGGGTTTAAACGTCACGATGGCCGCTGAATAAGCGCTTTTGTTCTTCACGTGAGCCCCACTAAACCTGTGCGTTGCAGCTGCACGCTATCGCGGTTAAATCAACGGTCGGCTCGGATCCCGGGTAGCTGGCGGATCCGGTGCGGCTGCGGTGCGTTGACAGGCCAGGGCGGGTCTAGTGCGGCATCTGGCCAGGAACCGAGGGGCTAGATGGTTCTTTCGGTAGGGGTCGTCCGAGGATTTTCGGGCGATTCCCGTTTCGGACACTTTCCGTAATTGGCGTCTGCACTCGCTACGACGCCCGTAGCGACCGCGGCCGGCGTTAACTCGGAGAAAATCATCACAATACCGGCGGTTTCGTTCACATGGCCGACCGTCAGCCTGGCTGCCTGCACCTGCGGTGTTGCTCGCATAGCGATAAAACACCGTAGACTGCCTGGTTCGCACAAAAATGAGAAGCATGGAACCCCAGATGAGTCTGAAACATGAGTCTGAAACATCTCAAATATGAGTCCGAAGGCATAGTCCGAAGGAAGAGATTCAGACAAGACATAAAGTGACCGATACAGTAAGTACGCTAGCTAGTGGCAACTATTTTTTGTGATCATAACAGGGTCTCCTCACACTCTAGTACCCTCCAATGCCTTCCAGTGCCCTCCGTGGCCACACCCTAACCAATTCCACCGTCTCTGTCCGGCCCTATCTCTACGTCCTCTCGTTCCTCTTTTCGCACACGCGATTATGTTGATCGCGAAAAACTGAGTGAAAAATCAACCATGGGAGCCAAGAAAGCGACGCCGATCTTCGCCCACAAGGAGGACAGCCAATTCCGCGAGGCGTTGAAGCTCTATGACGCCAAGCAGTACAAGAAGGCGCTCAAGATTGTCGACCAGAACCTCAAAAAGAACAGCTCCCACGCCGAGCTGTTGGCGCTCAAAGGGTGTCTCCAGTTCCACCTCAACCACAAGGACGAGGCCGAGGGCTACATCGTCAAGGCCCTCGCCAAGGCGCCGCAGAACTACTTGGTCGACCACTTGGCCGGCATCTACTACCGTGGCGTGGAAAACTACCCCGAGGCCGCCAAGTGGCTCAAGGCGCTGATGGACAACGGGCTGCCCAACAAGCCGATCCTCCGCGACTTGTCGGCGATCCAGCTGCAAATCCGCGACTACAAGAACCTCAAGGACCTGCGCCAGCAGTACTTGGAGCTGCAGCCCGGGTACCGCGCCAACTGGACCGCGGTGGCCGTCGCCCACCACTTGGGCGGCGACTACACCAGCGCCGCCAACACCCTCTCGAAGATCGAGGACATCATCCGCGACCACTTGACCGAGGCCGACCGCTACGAGCAGCTGGAGTGCTCTCTCTACAAAAACCAGATCATCTGCGAGGGCGGCAACTACCAGATGGCGTTGGACACGCTTGAGAAGGACTCGGACGACATTCGCGACCGCTTGGGGTACACCGAGTACCGGGCCAAGTACTTGATGATGCTTGGCCGCACCGACGAGGCCGCCACCGAGTACCGCCGCCTCATCCAGCGCAACCCCGACAACGCCGGGTACTACCACACGCTTGAGGCGGCGCTCGGGGTGTCGCAGAAGGAGCCCGCGTACCGCTACCGCTTCTACCAGAAGATGGCGCGCTTCTACCCGAAGCTGGACCCGCCCAAGTACTTGCCGTTGACGTTTTTGCCCGCGGACTCCCCCGAGTTTGCCGAGGCGGCCTCCGCCTACGTGTTGGGCCAGTTGAAGCGCGGGGTGCCGCTGACGTTTGTCAACGCCAAGCCCGTGCTCAAGAACAAGGCCAAACAGCAGGTCATCGAGCAGATGGTGCTTGACTTTTACGCCAACCAGGTGCCCGAGCTCGACCGCGAGAACCCCACGGTGCGGGTGTGGACCCAGTACTTCTTGGCGCAGAACTACTTGTGGCGCCGCCAGTTGGACGACGCCGACCGCTACATCGACGCGGCGCTCGACCACTCGCCCACCCTCGTCGAGTTGTACATCGTCAAGGCCCGGGTGGCCAAGCACCGCGGCAAGGCGGCCGAGGCGGCGCAGTGGATGGACCAGGGCCGCAAGCTCGACTTGCAGGACCGGTTCATCAACTCCAAGACCACCAAGTACTTGTTGCGGGCCAACCAGGTCGACGAGGCCATCGACGCCATCTCGCTTTTCACCAAGCTCGACGAAGAGGCCGTCAACGGGTGCAAGGACTTGCACACCATGCAGGTCAACTGGTTGCTTGTGGAGCTGGCCGAGGCCTACGTGCGGTTGTACCGGGCCGCGGCCGCCGAGTTGGCCGAGCTCAAGCAGCAGGCGAAGGACGACGACGAGCAGGTGGCCGAGCTCCGCGAGAAGGTGGACATCTACCGCGGGCTTGCGCTCAAGCGGTTCAACGCGGTGATCAAGGTGTTTGCGGTGTTTTTCCACGACCAGTTCGACTTTCACTCGTACTGTATGCGACGGGGCACTCCCCGCGACTACGTGGCCACCATCCGGTGGGAGGACCAGGTGTACGGCACTCCCATCTACGTGCGCGCGGTCAAGGGCCTTGCCGACGTGTACTTTGACCTCCAGCAGCTCCAGCCGACCGCGGCGGACGACGCCAAGAACAAGAAGGCCAAGAAGCCGGCCAAGACGAGCAAGAAGCTCACCAAGATGCGCAACGAGTGGGCGACCAAGGTCGAGCTGGTCAAGGACGACGCCGACCCGTTGGGGGCGCAGGCGCTTGCCGATGCCTTGGCGCTGGACTTGATGGAGCAGTTGTTTGTGGTGGCCAAGCCGTTGGCGGAGCAGGCCAAGGACTTTGAGGCAACGTGGCGGGTGTTGTTCCGGGTGTACGTGGCCCAGGGCAAGTACGTGTTGGCGTTGCAGGCGATCAAGCAGTTGGCGCGGTTGCACTACCCGGTGGCGGACGCGGTGGCCGAGTTGAAGCAGACGATGGAGGGGGACGAGCAGGCCAACGCTGCCATCAAGCAGGTGGTGGCCAAGGGCATCGAGGCCGCGTTCCCCGATTTATAGAGCTATAAAGGATAGAGAACGAGAAGTGTAGGATGGTGGGTGGAGAGTAGTGGGTAGAGAATGGTGGGTAGGAATGGTGGGTAGAGAGTAGTGGGTAGAGAAGAGTGGGTAAAGAATAGTGAGGGAGAAAATGGTGTGTAGAAATTTGGTGAAGGAGAGATTGTTGAAAAGATAGTGGTATGCAATGAGAAAAACAAAATGAAAAGAGTGATTGAATTATCCGGGTCTCAATCACTGAGTCACACTGGCTACATACTCTCTCAGTTTCTTGTATTACCTATCATAAATCATGAGTTCATCCACCCCTCCACCTGCGACCGGGCCACGCTCGAGGCCAAATTAAGCGACTGGGTGCCAAACGGGAAGTAGCTCACGGTGTACCACAACGCCGCAAGCAACTGGATCACCGCAAAAATCAACGAGAGAATCGTCGACCGCAAGCTCAACGCACTCACCAACGTCATGATGATCAGAGTGAAAAACGCCACCGTAAACAAAATCCGGGTGCTACTGAACAAGTGGGTCACGTACGCCTGTGCCCCCTGCAACACCCCAAACGATATCAAAAAGAACACCAGCCCGAGCGACCACAAGATGGCAAATTTCCGGGGCTTGAGCGACAACACGGGGAACAAGAAAATGCATATGAGCCAGCAGCAACAGGCCCCGCCAAACGTCATGGCAAAGATGAGCATCCGGTCCCACCGCAGCAACTCAAACATCCCCGGTTCCGAGGTGACGTAGGCGTCGTCCTCAAGCTGGGGAGGGCCGCCAAACGGGTTGAGGCGCTTGAACCGGGCAGAGAACCCGGTAGCCGGTGGTGGCGCCGTCACGGGGGCAGGCAACGCCGCCTCGTCCTGGCTCAATGCCGTGTATTTGTTTGTGAACGACTTGAAGAACGACATAGCACCAGTTATCGGTAGATCGGTTCGCTGCGCATGAAAAGAGACCGGGCACAGCACCGACGTCACGAGACCACGAGGCGGGCGGAGCGGTGGAAGCGAGTAGAAGAGGAAGGACTTAGACTACGTGGCACATGGGCGACCCCGCTTTACGCGAGTGGTCATTTCTACGATACGGGCTTATTTTGGCTTGTGATGGTGGCAACAGGGCCGCCCAACAACCCGGCAAACGGGAAGCAGCGGCGGATAAACCTTAAATACATGGCACCGTAACCAACTTGATCTCCTACCGGGACTGCTTTCACAGCCCACGCTCTCCAACCTAACCCCGTGCCTAGCTCTCCGATGTCCCTGTCTTTCGCAGCCATTTACACGTTGCATCCACGCGCACTTTCCCACCACAGCATGTCCGAGTCGACCTTTGTCAAAACCTACCTCAATTTGGTCACATTGTCGCTGGACAAGCCCACCAGCGAGTTCTACTCCACCACCGACTATGCAAAGTTGACCACCTTGGGGCCCAGCTTGCCCTTGCTCAAGTTCCCCTTCCCCAAGGCCTCCGACGCGGGCGACCTGGAGGCGGAGAAGCGGGTCTCGGTGCTGTTCAAGTCGATCAAGCCCCCGTTCAAGTTTTCTGCGGAGTTGGAGGTGCCGGTGCTGTTGCTGGTGCACCGGGTCAAGCAGTTGTTGATCGCGGCCGTGCCCAGCTTGACCGAGGGCAAGGTGGAGCCCCACGACTTGAAGGTGCTTATAAAGAGCAAGGTGGCCAGCGACTCGTCGTTGTTGTCGGCGGTGGTGCCCGAGGACGCTACTGCTGTCAGTGCCACGGTGATGGTGTCGGCCCCGAAGCCTGTGGAGACCAAGGCGGCTGCGGAGAGATTTTATGACCCTGAGGTCAGCCCCGTGGTGACGGACGCTACGTGGAAGACGATTGCCGAGGCTTTGGCAAAGGACATTGGCGCTGACGCTGCCGGCCAGTTGGTGGCCAAGTTCAAGACGGTGGCATGATAAATCTATAGAGTTTGTGTAAGCATGGATAATGAGCAAGAGATTGTAGAATGGAGAGATTGAGTGGGGATTGTGTAATCGGGTGGACTTTGTGGAATCAGGTGGAGTTCAGATGATTACGAGAGCCGAGAGTTTCGACTACTGACTAATGTTGATTATACTCGTATTGACGTATTCCCCCACTGGCCCCTGAAAGGGTCACATGTCATACGACCTCTTCCAACTCTGCTCGATACTTCTTCAGACTTAATCCACGGACTGGCAAACACCTACCGTGCTCCCCACTCTCTTCCCGCTTCCTCACTACCCTACCTCCACTCCACCCCTACGTCACACTACCCCTCATTACCACTTTGGGCACACTCACCCAACCCCAGGTCGTATACGCATTGGGCCACCTGCAGACACCACCCCACTACAACCACCCTACCACATCCAAACCACTATGCTTTGTTCATTACTTCGTCACCTATGTACCCGGTTACGAGCGTCCCTGCAACCTCATCAACTCGGTAAGCGAGTGGCCGGGCTCCCGGCGCAGCTTTTGCTCCTGGACAAAATACGCTGCCACACCAACGGCCACGCCCACCACAGGGTCCACCCACCGGTTAAACAAGTATCGGTACGCCATCTCCGTCGGGTCTCAGTCGCGTTGTCGCAAAAAGTGTCGTGCATCAGCGGTCCCCTCGTCGATGCAGGAAGTAGTGCATGGCCCGTAGGAAAAATTTTCATACGTTTACAAACAGTAAATCTTTGAGTTTCGAGAGAGAGAGAGAGATGGCTGCTGTGTTCCCGAGAACGTGTTACAAGTGTGGTGAGGTTGGCCACTTGGCCGACGACTGCACCCAGGAGGAGAGATTGTGCTACAACTGCCGCAAGCCCGGGCACGAGTCCAACGACTGCCCGGACCCCAAGCAGCCCACCACCAAGCAGTGCTACTCGTGTGGTGATGTTGGCCACGTCCAGTCGGACTGCCCCACCTCGTCGCAGGGCTCCAAGTGCTACAACTGTGGCCAGTTTGGCCACATCTCCAAGAACTGCTCGGCCGAGGGTGCCAACCCTGGTGCCGCTGTTCCCAAGAGAACTAGAGCTCCCGGTGCTGGTCCTCGCAACCCCACCACTTGCTACAAGTGCGGTGGCCCCAACCACTTTGCCCGTGACTGCCAGGCCGGTGCCTTGAAGTGCTACGCCTGCGGTAAGGCTGGCCACATCTCCAAGGACTGCCGTTCGGCTGCTGGTGGCGACAACGTCGGTGCCAAGGCCTGCTACAACTGTGGCAAGCCCGGCCACATCTCCAAGGAGTGCCCCGAGTAAGCGGAGTAGGGTGCAGATGCGAATAAGGAGTGGCGACAAGGGAGGGAGTGTCGAATGTGACATGTGTTTGTGTTTTCCGGTTTTATATTTTCTTTTACCTCACTCTCCTTATTTATAGTTTGTAATTTTATGGTACCAAGGGTTCGAGTAGGAGGTAGATGGGGGGATTCGACCCTTAGCAGTGGAGGTGCCGGGGGCAACACCAGGAGCTGAGGGGTGAATCCAGGACGCTACGCTGCAGGCGCGCTGGACAGCAACAGTGCAGTGTGCGAGTGAACAGTCACTCACCATCAACAATCAAGCTGGCAAAGTCTAGCTAGTTTCTAGCAACGAGAGTTTAGCGAGCGAGTGTAGAGCTAGCAACACCTCTATAGGGCGACATCTCTAGCTAGCAACATCTCTAGCTGGTAACATCTCTAGCTGGCAACATCACTAGCTAGCAACATCACTAGCTAGCAACACCTCGGGCTGGCAACCTCCGGTCAGTTCTCTAGTTCGAGCACCATCACTACCTCGTACCACGGGTCACCGTTTCACCGACTGGGAGTAGTCCACGTGGACGTTCTTCCCATCGATAATACACTTGTGGTTCGTAAACTGGCTCACGGCCGCGTCCGCGTCCATCGCCTCGTCAAACTCCACAAACGCAAACCGGCCCCCCTTGTCGTTCTCCTTGATCACGCACTGGGACACGGGACCGAACCGCCCAAACACAATTTCGAGCAGCTGGGCCGTGGTCTCCTCGCCGAGCCGAGCCACAAACACCACCAGCGGCGACGGCTGGATGCGGAAGTCGGGCAAATCCCCCAACGCCTCGAGCGCCAACGCGTTGGCTCGGCTTTTGGCACTGATCTTGTAGTCAAACGTCACCTCGTCCCGCACGCTGAACGGGTTGTGGAGCACCACCACCGACACCACCACCACCGGCACGGGCGATGCCTCGATATTGGCCAAGGTATTGTTTTCCTCGGGGTTGGTGCCAATTCCGGCATCAGGGTTCATGGGCTCACGCTCAGGATCGATCTTCTGGATGACAAACGTGTCCCCCACCATGTAGACGTGGCCCTTCTTCGGATCCCAATGGGGCGTGGGGATTTCGGGACCGATAAGGTAGCATTTACCCCGGTAGCGCACTGGGGCAAGCGTCATCCGACGGGCCAACCGGATTAAATCATAGCACACGCGAGGGGCTTTCTCGACCGCCAAGTCAATGACAAGGTTCCCCGCCGTGGTCTCAAACAACAAGCTCATGGGCAATTGGTGTTGTGGTAAACAGTGGCTTGAATCTGCGCACGGCTAGTGTGCACGACAGAAGAGGCCGGGTAACCAACAACGGAGGCAAGTCGAGCAGAGAGAGCGACTGGGGCGAACGTAAGCGACGGGCGGGGGTGGGAGAGGGTGCCAGGCCCGGTTTCGTGGTCTCGTTGTACCAATTGAAACACATAATGGTGGGTAGTGTTGCTCGCTATTTATACTGGGCAATAACCAGGCATAACCACTATAGTAAGGGCGACGCGAAGAATGTTGGGAATGTGCCTGGGGCGCTAAGGTGGTTGTCACTGACGAGACCAACCCTCTAGTAGATGTACTTCACGCCTCCATTTTTCTTTCTTCTCAATCTTTATTTCATTCTTTTCCTATTCTTTTTCTGTCTTACCGTTCCCATAACCATTACTATGTACAAGCTATATACACACTAAGCACGCTTAGTGAACCGCTTCTTGCGGGACCGCTTCATCTCCATGTCGATCGAGTCCGCCAACGTGTACGCCTCGTCGGTCAATGTCTCCATGTCGCGGGTAACCACCTTCTTAAACTCTTTCTTGCGCTGCTCCTTCAAAAACGTCTTCTTCTGGGTCTTGGACAACACGTCCAACTTGTCGCGCACCTTGTCCAGCACCTGCGACCGCACCATCACCCCCTTCTTCTCGAGCGCCCACAAGTCGCCCAACTCGACCTTACGGGCGTCGTGGTAGGCCTGTTTCCCCACCAGCTTGGGCACGTTCCACACCTCGATGTTGCCCAGAGGAGCACACACCGTGAGCTTGACGTTGTTCTTGATCTTGTGCGGGTTGGCCACGATCCGCGGCCAGGTGTCGGGCCCCTGGTTCTGGTCGTCGTAGTTGGCGTGCTCGCGGTCGCTCTCGATCTTCTTAATCGTAGCCACGTCGTTGGCACTGCGCTGGGCAATCACGTACGAGTACGATCCGGCCTCGGTGTTGTTGGAGCCCGGGCGCCCGGACCCCTCCAACAGCCGGAGCGTCTTCTTCAGGTGCGAGTCCAACCCGAACCCGTCCTCGGCCTGCTTGTCCCAGGGGAGTGCCAACCGCTTCCCCTTTTTGAGCTCCATGGTGAACTTGGGCCGCTCGACGATCTTGGAGAACGAGCAGAAGTTGAGCCGGTGCTTGTGCGAAGGGATCTTGAAGTACTTGGGGTCGCCGAGCTGCAACGGGCACTTGCCGTGGTGCGAGCACGGAGCGACGATCCGGAGATGGTAGTCCACCGAGGTGGGCTTGAGCTCGTCCTTGGGCACCGCCTCGTTGCGCGGCTGGGGCTTGGTGTCCACGACATCGTACCCCTCGACCTCAAACTCCAACTCCTCGTCGTCCACCTCGCCGTACTTCTCGATGAGCTCCGCCTCAAAGTCGGTGATCATCTGGTCGTCCTTGAAGTTGCGCTGGGGCTTACGCTCGGACCCCGGGATGTACGGACGCGGGATCTTGCCGTGCTCACCCTCGTACGACTCGGGACGGATCATGATCTGGCGGGCCCGCGCCACCGTCTCGAACCCAAGAGGGTTTCCCCGTTCGATCACCACAATGTGGCCGCCGGGGGCTAACAACCGCAAGAGAAGACGCAAGTTGGAGTCGACGTCACGCGGGAACAGGTACTCGCGGGTGAGAAGCGACTGGTGCACCATGATCAAGTCGTACTTTTTGGTCAGCGGGAGCAGGTCGCGAATACGGGTGCGGATGTGGATTCTGGAGGTGTCAATGGGGCCAACGTAGTCTTCCTCTTGCTCGGACTCTTGCTCAGGCTCATCTTTCTCTGCCTGCTCAGACTCCTGCTCTGCATTCTCAGGCTTCTTCGCAGACTCCGTCTTCTCTGCTTCGTCTCCGTTGTACAACTCGTTCAACTGCCGCGACAAGATGATCTTGGCCCGTTTCTTCATCTCCCAGTTGTTGCGGCCAACAATGTAGGCTTCCTTTTCTGCGGGCACCCACTCGTCGCCCATGATCTCGTTGAGAGCAACAATGCCCGTGGCCGGCCCGTAGCCCACGTCCAACACCCGCTGGGGGTTAAACTTCTGGGCCCCGATCCGCTGGCGGAGCTCAAGCAACACCAGACGCGCGTGGGCGTAGTTCTGCAAGAACAAGGAGCCGATGAACGCGTCGCAGTCTAGAGCCAGCTCAGGAGCCCGCTGGATCTGCTCCTTCTCGATGCTCTGGTAGATGAGGGCCAGTCGCTCACGCAACCGGTCGGGCACGGCCCGCGAGAGAATGTTGTTGTTGATGGCCTTCCCGATCTCGCTGGGGAGACGCACCACGCGCTTGTCTTGCCAGCCCAAGAGCGTGCGGTCGTCCAAGCGGGCTTCCTTGGCGTTGGTGCCCTTGATGAGGGAGCCGTCTTCGCGCCGGAACGGGGACATCGCGGGCGAATACGCGGGGGTGGGGGTGGTGCTGCTTAGCCGCACGTGCAAAGGCCTCCGACAGCTTGCCACAAGGCGTCGCGAGGTAAACATGCTTAGGTATGGCTTGGTTGTGACTGGCGATGATTTACTCCGATGCCCAGCCGCACGCGAGCGGAGAAGCGGATGGGCGGAAGAAGACAGCGTAGAGGAGTAGCAATAGAGATATGAGATGTAACTACAGACTAATTCTACACACTAGAGAAACCACTCTTCTCTTCCCCTTCCCACCGCCCACTTCTCTTCCCGTTCCCCACCGCCTCCCACATTTTTTCGCGCTACCATCCATACCACTTAGCCAATCGAGTGTCGCACCAACCACAACCATGGCTTCCAGATTGATCAAGCTCGGGGTGCCGCTAGCCGCAGGGTTGGGCGGCTACCTGGCGGTGGAGCGTGTCCACAACGACACCCGCCGCTTCTACGAGGACGACGCCGACGTCTTGCCCGCTCCCGGCACCGTGGTCCCGGCCGCGGGCACCGAGTTGAAGAGCATGTTGGGCACCAGCACCTCGGTGGACGGCACGTCGGTGCGGTCGGCCCGGTTCTTGGAACGGGTGTTCAAGCTGGTGCGGGAAACGGTGCAGGACGCCTACCTTTCTCTCCGGACCACCGGCGACGAGGCGTTCCTGAAGTTCAACAACACCGAGCGCGCGGTGACGCTGCGGATGTCGCAATTGCACAACCGCCAGGAGGACTTGCTTCCCAACGCGGCCTACGTGGCGGTGGCTGCGCTTGCCGGCACCATTGCTGGGCGCAAGCACGGCTTTTTGGCCCGGGCGACGTTGCCGGTGGTGTTTGGCACTGCTGCCTTCCGCTACTTTCTTCCGCAGACCTTTGCCAACACCACCAGCTTCCTCTGGGACGTGGAGCAGCAGAAGATGCCCGAGGTGGCGCTCAAGCAGCAGGAGTTGGTGACGCTGACGGAGAACTTTGTCCGGGACATGGGCAAGACCACCGAGGAGCTGAGACAGTTTTTGCTGGAGCAGGCTGAGGGGTTGAGACGCAAGGTGGCCAGCATCACGGGGCTCAACGTCGAGGAGGACGTGTCGAAGAAGTAGTGGAGTACGTAGTATATAGAGAACGCATTAAGAAGAGAGTGTAGGGAATGGTTGGTAGGTTGGTAGAAGTGTGGAGGTTTGTGGAGATGTAGTAGTGTAGAGAACTATCTTGGAGAATTAGTGGTGTGGTGCTTGAAGCCAGAGGGTGTTCAAAGTCTAACATACATTTCACCACCTCTACTACTACTACTACAATAAACATAAAATCCTCACATACTGGTATTGGACAATGCGCAAAGCACGGCTGCAAAACTGCCAAAGTCATGAACTTACACCGCCCGTTCGGGAAACCCCAGCACCGCCCGTCTCCTCTGCCAGCAGCCTCCAGCTTCCTCCACCACAAACCACAAACACCCGCCTCCGCTATATATATGCTGTGTCTATCGTCTATACTCTAACTATTTACATGGCGTTTTCCCACTCGAAACCCCGCGTACCCTACCGCCACACCACCCCGTCGCCCACCAGCCTGTTCGCGCTGCCCAAGCTGTTGTTCCCCACCCCGGAGGACCTGGTGGTCAACCCGTTCATGCACAAGCCCCGCCGGTGGCCGTTTGGCCGCACCAGCGAAGGCAGCCGCGAGCCGCTGCTGGAGCCCCCGTTGATCGACTCCCTCAAGCTCGACGACACGTTGGCCAAGACCATTGCCGCGCACCAGGCATTGGCCAAGCTCCACGACAAGTTGTTGGCGGACTGGATGACGTGGACGTCCAACTTGGCCCCGGAACAGGCCCAGATCGGCGTCAAGTTTGCCCACTTATTGTCGTCGTTTTCCAAGTTGTTTGCGGGCCCCACCGCAGACTTGGACAAGTTGCAGTTGGCGCTCGCGTGCATCAAGGAACGGGAGCTCAAACAGCGCCGCATTGGCCGCGACCGCTACACGTTGACCCAGCAAAAGAAGGCGGTGGAGGCCCGCAACGGGCCCCAGAGCTTCAACACCACCAAGGTGGCGGAGGAGCTCGAGGAGAACTTGAACACGTTCAAGTTTGTCCAGTCGCAGTTGGCACGCGCCGTCGACGGCGAGTTGAGAGACACCGTGGACTGCTTTGGCTACGGGTGGGCCGCCAACCTCCAGGGCACCTCGCACGACGTGCAGACGTTGCTCAAGCAGATGGCGCACGCGATGGTGGAGGAGCCGTTTGAGTACGCGCCCAACTACCCAGAGCACACCCAGTGGTCCGAGCCCGAGGCCGCGCCGGTGCGGTTGTCGCAGGCCAGCGACGACAGCGCCAACCCCTACCACAAGCCCACGGCGTTTCGCGGGCACTCGCCGGCGTCCAGCGGCGCCACCACCAACCCGAGCCTCGACGGGTTGACCCAGTCGCCACGGCAAAACTGGGGCAAACACCCGCCGGACCCCATCGTCAACTCGGCCGCAGAGTGGAGCAAATAGGAAAACAGAGTATAGAAATGCAAAAATGCTAGTTGGCAAACAACTTTTTGCCGATCTCGTACGACGAGATCATCATGGCACACGCGGGCGCGATCTTCATCACCCGCGGCGGCAACCCCGAGAACAACGCCCGCGGGCCTTCGTTGACGTAGATCTTCCAAAGAAACCGGAACATTTGCGGCTGATCGTGGGTGCGCTCGATCTGGAGCCGGGTCTTGCCCACGTCGAACGGGTGGGTCATCACCGCGGCAATCAGGCCCAGCAACAGGCCCGACACGAATGCATTCAAGAAGAGGTGCGAGTTCTTGCGCGAGTCCAGCATCGAGGCGATCTTGCGCTTGAACCACTCGTACCCCAACCAGTAGATCCCGGAAAACGGCACGTCTCGCCAGAGGGTGATTTGCAAACCCCGGAACAACGTCGAGATCCCCTGGGTGCCCACCTCGGCCCGGGTTTCGCGGAGCAAGTTGCGCAACACATGGGTGGCCTGGCGGTCCGAGGGAATCAGCTGCAACCGCGTCTTGATGAGCTCCAACGGCGCGATCAGCGTGGCACTGATGGTGCGGGCCAACAGCCCGCACACGAGCGGGTTGAGCGGGTGGTCGTTGATGGGGGAGTGGTCGCGGATGAACTCGTACCCGGTGAAGTAGATGATGTTGGACGGCACACTCATCACAAGCGTGAGCGACAACCCTCGCCACAACGTGGCAAGCCCCTCGGTGCGGGCTATGCACGTCATCCCCTGCCACGTCAGGGTGATGCGCTGGCAGTCGCACGCGTGGCAGTACTGGTCAATGCCCACCCAGAACGGAGCCAGCGGCACCGCTCGCGGTTTGGCACCAAACTCGACACAATTGCCACCACCGAGAAGCTCCTGCTGCTGGATGCGGACACGGATCACGTCGAAGGGCGTCACCACAAACAGCGTCACCAACAGGCCCAGACAGGCACTGACCATCTTCTGCCAAAACGAGATGTCGGACAGCATCGGTGGGGTATTTTTCACGGTGCTGTGCCTAGTGTCTTTGCAGCCCGATTGACAATGCTGCACTCCTGTATGCGGGTGCGCCACCTAGTCCGATACGGGGTAGCGTTAGCGAGGTCGCTCGGCCGCCGGAAGCGGTAGCGAGCGGTTACGGGGGTAGAGGCGGTGGGACGAGCACGGTGATTGTTTTTGTGTAGACGGGAGAAACTGCCTATTTGGTGGGCGGGCCGGTTGCGGTTGCCTGCCCCACTTTTTGGTTGCGATGCGATCGGGTCAGGCACAGACCACCGGTGATTCGCGGGTGCGTGGTAGACGAGATACTCGAGGCCGGGGAGGGTTCTCTGTGCATCTGGGCGAGGTGGTTTGCACCGTTGAACAAACGCGACACGGAAGTGGTTCCGCGACATTTAGTGAGATGATGAGTGGGAGCGGCAGGTGGCTGGAGGGGGTGGCGGAAGTGGCAGGTGGCGGAAGTGGCAGGTGGCAGGAAGGCAGGAAGGCAGGAGAAGCAGGTGGCAGGAGAGGCAAGTGGCGGGATTGGTACGAATGGTCGAAAGTAGGAGAAAGCTGGGTGATTACTAGCAGGTTAGTGGTGTGAGCACGCAGTGGTAGACGTAGTATTGGCCGGGGTAGTATATGCCCTACCTCACCTGTCAGTGAGTCCAGCCAAATTGTCAGAGCACACGACCGAGGCCTGTATCAACCTACCCCGTCCGCAATTTATAATCAAACCACTTCTCCACTCTGCTTCTATTCTCTTGCAACCAGATCACGCACGGTGCCTGGGGCGTGTTACATCGACCCGGCGAGCACGAGGCGGCGCCCCAGTTTCATCTAGACGAGCAATGCCTCTAGCTCATCGCGATGACATGACTAAATCCGTTTGGAGTGGCCCCATCCCACACCGTTGGCACCCAGGACCACTCAGGGCACGTAACACGGGGTTATCCAACCTTATCCATTGTTTACATTAAATTGGGTGCGTTGCACGGTGCAGTGGCGACAGTAGCGGGCTTCACCCGGGAGATCACTGACAGCTCGTCAGAGCCACAGGGCGTCGTGCAACGCTAACCCCGAACCACCTTAGGCTAATCCCTACTAATTCCGGAGCACGTTATACTCCTCACACTATTCTCCTCACACTCTACACTTATATCAACCTTGACCGTCCTCAGCGCCCCCGATCCCCAGCACACCTCGCGTGTCGCAACCTGTACCGTTATTCTTCCCCTAAGTTGATTCACTCCTTATTGTCTAGAAGGGAAATTTATGCATGACGGAAAGGAGATTATAAAAGGCGACGGATCACGCTCGGGTCTCACTCCGAATTTTTGCCACAAACACCCTTGCAAACTACCCTCTGTTATCACCCTACCCACTAGCTACACTGAACCTATTTACCTCGATGATCCGTCGCACCATTTCGTTAGCGGAGGGCGAGACCATCGATCTTGGCCACAGCCTGTCCCAACGCGGGGAGGCCACCGCCACCAATTTGCGGTTTGACGAGAAGCGGCTCTCGCGGCAGCACGCGCACATCCGCAAGCACCACGGCCAGTGGCAGGTGTCCGATGCCGACTCCAAGTTTGGCACGTTTTTGGGCGACGCCTTTGTCCCCCCGGGCGAGTGGGTCGACTTGCATCTGGGCGACCGGTTGGGGTTTGTGTTGAAGCACAGCTTGAAGCCTTTGAAGGAGCGCACGGGGTTGGCCCGCCTCGGCTACACCCCCGATGACGTGTCGTTGTGGTTCGACGTGGCGGTTGACGACTCCCTTATCCTCAGTGCGGTTAGCAGCCCGGCGCCCCGCGACGACCCCTTGACGGGCACCACGGAGGACAACGGTGGCACCGAGGGGTCTGAGGACGTAGACAACGAGCCGGTGGCCACGGTGGAGACGGTGGAGACAGTGGAAACGGTGGAGCCAGCGCAAGCGGTGGAAACCGTGGAAACCGTCACCGTTTTGGAGCCGCCGGTGGAGTGGGACGGCGACACCGAGGGGCTCGAGGTGTTGCAGCCTACCGAGTTGGGCTCGGAGTCGGAGGTGGAGATTGTAGACATGTCCACCGCGGTGCACCAGCCGTCCGAGCTGCTCCCCAGCCCCGCCAAGCCCATCAGTATCCCCATTTTCGAGCCCGAGTCGTCGGACGACGAGCTGGCGGAGTCGGACGAGCCGGCCCCGCTTGCGTACGCGTTTGACGACTCGGACGTGCCCGCGGACTCCGACGTGGGCGAGTACCCGCTCTTTGAGTGCGACCCCGAGAGCGACGAGCACCCGCTGGACGGGGTGTCGTCGGGCGACTTTGTGGTGGGGCCCATCGAGTTGGAGGCGGTCGAGGTGGCGGGCGAGACCCCCGACGAGCTGTTTGTCCGCGACTCGCGCATCGCCGTGGGCCCCCGCAAGCGCTCGTGGTGCGAGGTGGTGGAGGACGAGGACGACGTGCCGCAGGCGCTGCCCAAGCACGGCGACAGCCTTGGCCGCAAGGTGCTCAAGGAGGCGGTCAAGGCGATGGCGTATGCCGGGGCCACCGTCGCCGCCATGGCGTACTACGGGCTGACGCTCGCCAACAAAGACGGCCGCTAGCGCCGCTACTGGTTCAGGTATATATTTAATGTTACAATAATCGCGACGGTCACCGACGCTGCTGTTGGTTCATCATGTTCTGCTGCTGCTGCTGCTGGCGCTGCTGCTGGAGCATTCTAAATTGGGTCACCCGTTGGAAGTACAACGGGAACTTTTGGATAAGCCGCTGCTGGTAGGCCTTGGCGTGGTTGAGCAGCGTCTGTTTTTGCTGCGCCGTCAACTGCTGCCCGTTGGGCGCCACCCCGGTGTTGGCCATCTGCTGGTACCCCTGGATCTTCACCTGCAACTGGCGGAACTCCTGGCGCTCCTCGGGAGTGAGGGTGTTTTGGAGAATCTGCTGCTGCTGCTGGGAGGCCACGTTGACGGGCCGCCCGTTGTTGCCGCCAGCGGTGGTTTGTGGCATCGGCGGCTGCGGTTGCGGCGGGTGCTGCTGGGGCATCCGCTGCGGCGGCTGTTGTTGCTGCTGCGCGGGCATGGGCTGGTTGAAGGTGGTTTGCTGGGGCATCTGCTGTGGCGGCGCCTGGCGCGCCCGCATGTTGTTGCCGTTCATCATCGGCGTGCCCATGTTTTGCATGGGCGGGGTGGGTGCCATCGGCTTCATCGCCTGCTGAGGCATTGTCTGTTGCTGGCCGGCGATCTTTTGCCGCTTGATCTGCTGCTGGGCCATGGGCGGCGGCTGCTGGTTGAACCGCTGCTGCGGCGGCATCTGCTGATTGGGCTGCTGGAACTGCTGGGCCACCGGCACCTGGGGCTGGCGGGGCATGTCCTGTTTCGGTGCGTTCATGAGCGGCGGTGCTGCTGCTGGAGGCACGCCGCCGCCCATGATCATGTTGTTGTTGGCAATGGTGCCCACGCCCGGGGCCGCCTGGTTGATGGCCTTGACCTGGGCGGCCTTGTTGGCGTCCTTCTTTTTGCGGTACTCCTCAATGAGCCGCAACCGCATGAACTGGCCGGTGGCGCGCGGCGGGCCGGTGGACGACACCAGCTTGACGGTGGGGGTGCTGCCCACCGCGGGCGGGGAGCCCTCGGGCTTCTTCGGGTCCTTGGGCTTTTGCAGCGGCAGCGGCGACCCCACCAGGGTGGCCCCGAGCGCCAGCTGGCCCACCACCACCAACTTTTTCTCCAGCAGGTCGTCGAGCTTTTTGTACTTGTTGGACAAAAGCAACATGATTTCCTCGTAGTCCAGCAGCTTGTGCAACACGATCTCGTCCTGGTGGAGCTTGCGGGGCTTCGAGGCCACCTCGGCGCGGTGGTTGAACTGGACGTCGTAGTCGTCCTTGGCCGGGTTCCACACCGGTGGGCGGTAGTCCGGGTCCGGTTTGAGGTAGTCGTCGCATAGATAGGGGTTTAGCGGCACCAGCAAGTCGAGGTTGCGGTTGGTCAACGTCAAGATCTCCAGCTCCATCTGCAACGACAACGGGTCGGTGAACTTGGAGAGCGCGGCGTCGGTGTGGTACAACAAGTCGTAGTAGATGCTCAACTGGGTGGGGCGCAACAACGTGCGGTAGGTCTTGGGCTTCTTGACGGTGGTGGTTTCGTCGCCCTGCTTCACCAGCACCGCCACCATGTTGCGGTGGTCGTACACCTGCAAAATGAGACACCCGTCGTACAGGCGAATGCTAAAGTCTTTTATTAGCTCCAGGAGCTCCGGGGGGATGGTTTCCTTGAGCACGTGGTGCATGAAGTCCTTGATCATCGGCAGCGACTTCGGAATCACCTGCGAGTCCTGCGAGTTGTTGAAGCGGTAGTGGGTGTCGTAGATGTGGAGCAGCACCAGCGCCGGGTATTTCTGGTACTTGGCGAGAATCTCGGCGCTGGTGGAGGCAAAATGCACCGGTTTCTTCGCCGCAGGCGCCGGTGCTGCCTGCTGTGCTCGCGTCGCCGACCGTGTGGGGCCGTTACTGACGCCGTTCATGGGTGGAGGGCTCACTGGGCGAGCGCGGCCGAGGGCAAAACTGGGGTCCTAGCGTGGTGATTGGCAAACAACAGCCAAAATGCAAAGCTCCAAACGACAGTGGAGGGAGTGGGGACCACGAGTATGCGACCGTTCGGGAGAACTGGGTTGGTTTGTAGCTTGTCGCACGCGCTCCCGAAATTTTGGATTTAGATCTTTGCAGCAGCCACGGCTGAGCCAGAGGGAAGTGCAAGCGCGGGGGCGTGGCGGCGGTGGCGTGGGCGGGTAGGGGTTTGCGGGGGTTTGTTGTCTGCTGTGCGCCGGTATTGTGTGTCCTGCTGTGTATTGATCCGGACAATAGTCCCGATGACTGCGTAGTGAACGCGCAGTAGTTAGTGAGTGTGTAGTGAGTATATAGCGAGTGCATTAGATAGACCAGCGGGCGTCTGACGCGCTGGTTGTCATTAGGTGAGTGAGTATGCTTGATGTCTGGCTAAGCAGGTTTCGAGGTACGGGCAAGCGGGTTTGAGGGCATGAGCAGTAGCGAGTTGGCCATATCTTAGCAGGCGCAGCAGCTTGACCAGAGTGCAGAGCTCAAGCTTGACCAGAGTCAGACGCTCAAGCTTGGCTCTTCAAGCAGTAGTCCAACAACTTGAACAACTTGGCGCGGTCCTCCTCGTTAAACACCCACAACCCGTAGATCTCGCCCAAGAGGTTCTTGACGATGATCAAGTTGTCGTTGAGCTCAACGTCCATCTCGGTGATGCCGTTGTTGTTGACCCCGTGCGGGAACGCCGTTTTGGTGATCTTGTTGGGCACCAAACCGATGGAGAAGCACTCGGGATTACTCCGGTTCAACAAAATGAGCCCGTAGCAAAAGAGCCGCTGCAAGTCCTGGTAGCTGTGGCACGGACCCTGGGGTAGCTGGAAGTCACGCAAGTAGAACGCCAACGTGCCCTGGAAGTCGGTCTTGACCCACGTCTCGTCCTCAAACTTGTAGATGACGCAGTGCGAGGTGAAGTACACCAACTGCTTGATGGCAGGGTCGTAGCGGCTGATGACGTTGAAGTTGAGGGTATTGCGGTAGAGCTTCAACGCATCCTGTGTCGAGATCTCCTCCTGTTGCGGTGTCAGCCGGCTGGAGGTGGTGGCCATGGTTGTGGTTGATCAACGAGAACGTTGAAAAAGTGCGACTAGGCACAGCGGGGTGAGAGCACAAACCGAATCCGGAGAAGTAGCGTAACTTATGGGCCACTTATAGAAGCGGTTTCTTTACAGTTTCCCCTTACTTAATTCGGGGTCGCCCGGACCCGGCGGTTACCCGTCCCAGCTGGCCAACAATACCTCCCCAGACTGCATATGTGATTCGGGTATAAGGGCATGCCACGATTGCGAATTATTCACTTTCCACCCAGTTTCTAAGCAATTGTACAAATGTTGAGAACTTTCGCCAGAGCCACTACCCAGAGACAGGCCGTCCGTTTCGTGTCCGCCGGTTCCAAGATCCCCCTGACCCCCGTGTTCCACGACTCCCCCGGCAACGAGGTCGACCTTGCTGACGCGACCAAGCTGGGCAAGTCGGTCATTGTCGGTGTTCCCGGTGCCTTCTCGCCTGCCTGCTCCGCCTCGCACGTCCCTGGCTACGCCAAGGTGGCCGACCAGTTCAAGTCCAAGGGCTACAACGACATTTTCGTTGTTGCCGTCAACGACGCTTTCGTCACCAAGGCGTGGGCTGCTGACTTGGGCACCGGCAATGCTGTGACCATCCTTGCTGACCCCGCTGGTGCTTTCTCCAAGGAGTTGGACGTGTTGTTCGACGCCAAGAAGTTCTTCGGTAACGACCGTTGCAAGAGATACGCGTTGTTGGTGGAGAACGGTAAGGTTTCTGAGGCGTTTGTCGAGCCCGACAACACCTCGATCGACGTTTCCGAGGCCGAGAAGGTGTTGCAGAAGGCTTAAATAGAATGAACGAGTATGAAGTAGAATGTAGTTCAATTGAGTCAATTGAGAAAGGGAAGGAGTAAGAAGGTATTCAGAGAGTGTATCCCTCTGTTTCCGTGCACTCAATTCTGTATCCGGTTGCGTCGGTCCCAGGCACAGTTACGTAACTTGCTGCGAGCCGCACGCACCCGCAGCCTAGTAGTCTTAAACCGATGCGCCTATTACTCACCATTCTGATTATTCGCCACCATGGGGTTAATTAACCAGCCAATGAGTCAGATCAAGCTCACCAACGTTTCGTTGGTGCGCATGAAGCGTGGCCGCAAGCGGTTCGAGATTGCTTGCTACCAGAACAAGGTCCAGGACTGGAGGCTGAAGGTGGAAAAGGACCTCGATGAGGTGTTGCAGATTCCCCAGGTGTTTACCAACGTGAGTAAGGGCCAGGTGGCCAACAACGAGGACTTGAAGGAGGCGTTTGGCACCACCAACCACGACGAGGTCATCCAGGAGATCTTGGCCAAGGGAGAGATTCAGCTCAATGAAAAGGAGCGCAGTGCCAACATTCAGCAGAAGCAGAACGAGTTCTTGACCATCATCAGCACCAAGTGTATCAACCCCAAGTCCAAGAAGCGGTACCCGCCCTCGATCATCCAGAAGGTGTTGACAGAGCTCAAGTACCACATGAACCCGAACAAGCCGGCCAAGACCCAGGCGCTAGACGCAATCAAGGTGTTGGTGGAGAAGCAGGTGATCCCCATTGCGCGGGCCCAGATGAAGGTGCGCATTGTCGTGCCCAACGCCCAGAAGAAGTTGTACGAGGACGACGTCAAGCCGTTGATCGACCAGGAGGTAGAGGAGGACAAGGACGCCAAGAAGCTTGAGTTGGTGGGGATCATCGACCCTATCAACTACAAGAAGTTGGGCGAGGTGTTGGGGTCCAAGGGCACCATCGAGGTGTTGGACATGGCTGCCGTCAAGGACTAATTAGATACGAGTAATGCTAACGAAAACAAAAAGAAAGATTCAGATTGTATGGGAGATTTGGTTAGAGTCTACACGGACGCAATTGTCAAGGCCGGAGAGTAACAATATTCAACGTGATACTTGTACGTGGGACTCTACCATTTGTTATGAGCGCGCTGAAAAATTAATTTTTCACCAAACTCATCACCATGATTGTGTTGCCCGCTTCTACTTCCGAAGGTTTCAAGGCTGTTGCCTCTTACACCGAGCCTGTGCGCCGCCCCGTTGAGCCCGTTGGCCGCTACTTCCTCGCCCACGCCTCGCGTACCCTCCGTGGCCACACCTGGTCCGAGTACGAGAAGCTCGAGGCCGAGAAGAACGTCAAAGTTGTTGAGGAGAACGAGGACGATGACCTTGGCGATGAGGAGCAGGACGAGGAGTTGCTCGAGACCGACCCCCGTGACTGGAAGACCGCCGACTTGTACGCCGTGTTGGGGATCTCGCACTTGAGATGGAGAGCCACCGAGGACCAGATCCGTCGTGCCCACCGTAAGCAGGTGTTGAAGCACCACCCCGACAAGAAGTCCGCCTCTGGTGGTCTTGAGCAGGACGGCTTCTTCAAGATTATCCAGAAGGCGTTCGAGACCATGTTGGACCCCGTCACCCGTAAGCAGTTTGACTCTGTTGACGAGGGTGCCGACGTGTTGCCTCCTCCCGCCAAGTCCGAGTACGACTTCTACGAGGCCTGGGGCCCCGTGTTCGAGGCCGAGTCCCGGTTCTCCAAGAAGGGTGCCTTGCCCAAGTTGGGTGACGCTTCCACTCCCAAGGAGGAGGTTGACGCCTTCTACTCCGCCTGGGGTAAGTTCGACTCGTGGAAGTCGTTCGAGTTCAAGGACGAGGATGTCCCTGATGACACTGCCAACCGTGACCACAAGCGTTACATCGAGCGCAAGAACATTTCTAACCGTAAGAAGTTGAAGCAGGAGGACAACAAGCGGTTGATCGACCTTGTGGAGCGTGCCTACTCCGAGGACCCCCGTATCCGTGCGTTCAAGGACGCGAAGAAGAAGGAGAGAGACGCTAAGAAGTGGGAGAGAGAGGCCGGTATCCGTGCTGCCGCTGAGAAGAAGGCTGCTGAGGAGGCCGCTGCCAAGAAGGCCGCCGAGGCTGCTGCTGCTAAGAAGGCCGCCGAGGCCAACATGACCCCCGAGGAGAGAAAGAAGGCTAAGGAGGCCGCCAAGAACGCCAAGAAGAAGGCTAAGCGTGCCATCCGTGGTGCCGCCGGTGAGGTTGAGGGCGACGCTACCGCCATCGAGGCCGACATTGAGGCCATCGTTGCCAAGTTGGACGACACTGAGTTGACTGACTTCGCTGCCGAGGTTGGCGACAAGAAGGGCGACGACGCCAAGAAGGCGTTCACCGACAAGGCCGCCGCCGTTGGCGTTGCTTCGTCGATGAAGGTGTTCAAGTAAATACTTAGGTAGTTGAACTACGTATCTTTGCTTCAAAAGAGGGGAACAAACTCCGACTACAACTCCGACGAGGCGTCATAGGAGGGGAGTGAACAATCGCTCCGTTTTGTGTTTGAGTCAACTGGCTCAGGGGGCTATATATTTCCGGAACCCCGAAGACCGGGATCCCGTTATCGCCCGGAGGCGGGCCCATATCTCTATTGTCTCCGGGGACCTAAATTAAAGTCGGTTGGTACCTGTTTAGCGTGTTAGCGACCGGTTGTGGCAGCGACGGTGTGTCATTACGATGTCCCCCTTCACTCCCCTCACTAAATTATACCCTTTTGAGCGGTAAAGTTCACTCCTATTGTGTCACTATGCAGACTCGCAAAAGATCGGGTATAGATCACGAAGATGGGGTACATAATGGGGAAAACCTTCTCCCTTCGCCCGGGCCAGGGCCAGTATCACCGAGCAAAAATAAAATTTCTCCCTAAGGCGTCCTGCCTCCGTGCTTCTGTTGGGTAATCAAACTTCAGGAACAGATTGCTTTATAGCCCTGCCCCGCGGCGAAAATCAGGAGCAACACTACTAAGGTTGGTCCGAGGTTCAACCGGCGCCAAGATCGTGCTAGTTGGCGCAGTCTGGTTACCCTCGGCTCCAAATCGCCAAAAGTGACACAAAACCAACCCTCCCTAGTTTTTCGGCCCAATCTCCCGCTCAAACTCGGGTGTGGCTAACAAGCTCCGAAAAAAAAGAAATAAAGTTGGGCCCGATCCTCGGCTAACTGAGAGATGGGAAGAATTTGCAACCAGTATAAATAAGCTTCTTGGCCCCTGCTTCTTCACTAATCAACCATGGCTGTTTACGACAAGAAGATGACCCTCACTGAAAAGGCCCTTGACTTCCTCGACACCATGAGCCCTCAGTACTTGGCTCGCTGTGCCGTCCAAAGAGTCGTTACCGCGTTGTCGTTTTAAATTCGACTATCCATAGGTGGCTGGCCATCAACGCTCCGAGACCATTCAGAGCCTAGCATTTAATTTATTTATTCACAATCAACATTCGTATCACAATTTGTCATTTGTAGATTGACCTGCGTGTAACTCATCGGAAATCCGGGGTACAAAGGATTATGGATTATATGCTTACTCTTCGGGCTCCTTGGTGTAGTCGTAGTCTCTGCTCAATGGCTTGGCCTTCATGTGGTAGTGGGCCGCCCGCTTCTCCTCAAACTTCTTGTGGCGTTCCTCAGCGGTGAGGGGCTTCACTTCTTCCTCTTCCTCTTCCTCCTCAGGGGACTCAGACCGCAAGATGCGCCCGCCGTTCAACGACTGCTCCGCATCCTCTGCCTCACCCTTACCGAGCTCGAACTGGGGAATATCCTCGTCGACGTCCTCCTGGTAGTACTCGCCCTCGGGGTTGAACCCACCTTCGTAGGGGGTTTTGGGCTCGTCAATCTTCATGGTGGCAGCCTTCTCCTGCTCCGTCTTGTACAAATTGATTTCGTCCCACTTCAAGTGGTCGGGGTTCTCTCCAGGGGTGGTGGAATCGGGTTGCGGAGGCTTGGTAGGATCGCTGTGCATCTTCGAATTGAGCACTGTGTTGCGGATCACCTCACTGCGGTCCAAGTTCTCTTCGAACGGATGCGGCTTAGCCTCGTCTTTGTTTCGTAAAATCCCCCGCGGCATGGTGAAATCAGTATCAGTGGGGTGGTTTCTGGTCCGCATTTCATGCATCGAAAATACCCTTGCTGCAGCCAACGTGGGGATAGAGCCAAAAGGAAGAATCGCGAGTAGTAAGGGGCTGCATGGCTATCGCTCAGGCCCAGGATTTGCCATTGGGTCACTGGTGGGCTCGTGTTGTAGTGCCCAGTTTCGCACTGCCCCCATTGATTGCCCCGATATCTCCCTACTCTGGAAACAACCAGATCTACAAACTTTCTAAGGGGTATTCTTAACTTCTATCTCGGTTAACCCCAGTCTGTGACATTTGTCAATCAGGCCACCTCAAACTTCATCGGTGACCCTGAGCTTCCCTGCAGGGTATTGGTGCATTAGCGTGCATTGTCTTCCGATACACCTCAACCTCGAGATCATGTCGCGGTACCTGTCGACACAACGCGGCCACCTCCGCAAGCTCATTGAACTGTGGAAGAATCCGCTGACGGGAGACGTGGTGCTAAAATCTGCGTTTAAAGAAATTCTCGATCACAACCACCTAACCCTCATCGATGCCACCACCAATAGAGAGTACACTCAGCACTTTGAGCCTGTAGCACTTACAAAGACCCAGCGGGCACAGGCAGTGACGATCCGCAATTTGCTTGTCGAGTACTTTGGCATGGTGAATCCCAATCCCGACATCCTCAATCGGGTAACCGTGGTCACGGCCGCGTTGATGCAAACAGGATGCCGGTTTCAGCGCTACGGCGTGCCGGTTGACTTCACGAAAGTGCACCAAAAGAGCACCGAAGAGATGCAGTTCTTGGTGGGGAAGCAGTCTAAAACACCTGACCCGGACTTTACCCCTCCTTCAAAGCGGATCAAGATCGAGCCAGACTCGTTGACGGCCTTTGTCGAACCCGACGAGTATATGGACCCGAAGGCAGAGGATTCAGACGGCGTAGATGCGGTGAGTAGCGATCGTGACCAGCCCGAAAACACACTTGCCTTACGCGACACACTGACCGCATTGACTCCCAGCAGCTCTCAGAACGGCGAAGCAGGCTTTAGCCGGGCGGATGTAGCTACTATGGTGCACTTCCTTTTGGAGCGCAGTTTAAACCCCCAATTACTTCCCGACGTGGCGGAATTGTATATAGCCCACATCCAGCGGGAGGTAGAGAGGCAGACCCTCAGCGAGGCTTCGGGTGAGCTTCTAATTGACGAGGTCCAAAAGTACCTTGACTACCGCTGATGCACTGATCATATCACTGCATAGTCTGATGCATTCAGTCACAAATTAGTAGTCTGACAAATACATCCGCTGGCTCCCGATTGGGGCAGGCCTACGCGGACCACCTTATACAAGCGTGAGCGCAAACCCGTAGTAGACCAGGAAATATCTGGGCGACCCCGCATCATTTCGAAGCTTCCAACAGCGCCTCTCTGGCGCCATCATACTTCGCGTACGCACTAGCATGTGCACTTGTCTAAGCATCACGAGACCACCACCTCCGGACATCCCGGGTGGCCAAAGCCCGGTGGCAGCACGCACGCATGTCTACTGCGCCTCTAGATCACTACTTGGCCCTACACACGATTTGGTGGCGTTCCCCGCAAACATCGCTGACTGCCTGGCTCACGCGCACTACCGTCTACGTTCACTGCGAGAGCTACGTCACAAAAAAAACATACTGAATCAGCATGGGTCAAGCGTTCAGTTTTGCCAACATTTTTGGCAAGCTCTGGGGAGTGTCCAAGGAGATCAGAATCTTGATTTTGGGTCTTGATGGTGCGGGTAAGACCACGATTTTGTATCGTCTCCAGATGGGAGAGGTGGTCACCACTAAGCCCACCATTGGGTTCAACGTGGAGACGTTGAAATACAAGAACTTGACCCTCAACATCTGGGATTTGGGTGGGCAAACGTCGATCCGGCCCTACTGGCGCTGCTACTACTCCAACACCGCTGCTGTTATTTTCGTCGTGGACTCCACCGACAAGGAGCGTATTGACGTGGCGTCGAAGGAGTTACACATGATGCTCAAGGAAGAAGAGTTGTTAGACCTGGCGTTGTTGGTGTTCGCCAACAAACAGGACCAGGCGGGGGCCATGACCGCAGCCGAGGTGCTGACGGCATTGAACTTAACCGACTTGAAGGACCGCAGTTGGAGTATCGTCGCCAGTAGTGCGATCAAGGGTGAGGGTTTGACCGAGGGGTTGGACTGGTTGATGGATGTCATCAAGGAGGAGCAGTTGTAATAGTATTTGCATTTGTAATATAAACGTAATGGGCAGGGAGGTTGAGTAGAGAGTGGAGATACGCTGTTTGCCATCTGGTCTATTATTTGGCGGGAAGTGAACCGAGGTCTGATTATGCTACTACGCGGAGCAACACAGCTATTCCGCTTCATTTTGCTCGCGTTCTCTCACGCGTTCAAGAATGGTCTTGATCATCTCGTTCCCCACCGCGTTACCACTGGCGAACATCGGCTCGAAAAATTTCTGGGTTTTGGTAAACTCGTCCTTGTACAAGTCAAAGTTGCCGAAGCGGATGATGCTGGCCCAGTTGCGTGCGGCAATGGTAAACTCGAGGTCATCGCTGCGGAACGACGTGTCCTGGACCGCGTAGTCAATCAGCTCCTCCAAGAGGTTGGGCGTACAGAAAACGTACTCAGTGACACCCAAAAAGATACGGAAGAGCGGGGTGGAGCAAATGATGTGGTCGTAGGGGACGATTCCCAACTTTGTCCACGAGTCCACTATGGCGAGCAACGACAAGTGCGAGTTTGGTTGACGGCCCTCAGGAGGGACCTTAGACAACGAGAACTTCAGCAACAACTTGTCGTCCAACAACAATGTTTCGTGGTCAATGTTTTTGAAAACAAAGTCCCGTGCCCGGAACAACCGCTCCCGCAACTCGTCGCGGTTGCCCGCAATCATCAACTTGAAAAGTTCAGTGGTGGACTTGGCGTATTGTAATACCTGGTCGTGGGCAGCAGGGTTTGTGATAGCCAACCCAGCGTAGACGTGCCACTTGTTAGAGTAGATACGAATGGCAATGTTTGTTTTGGCGTTTTCCAATCCACCAATCCATCGCGGGGTGTTCCAGGGGTATGCATTCAGGTTCTTCCACGCCACACCCATCAGCAAGAACGCAGCGTGGGTGACTGCTTGGGTATCGGCAGTAATACGGTCATGCTGCGCTGCTGTGAGGTACACCACCTTGGAACGCAAACACGATATGAGCTTGTTGACGAAGTCAAGCAGCGAGTCGGGGGCCCGGTGCTGGATAACCACAAGCGGCTGCCCAGTGGTGTTCACCTTAGGGCCATGCATAGAGTGTAACGAGATGATCTCGGTGTCCGCAGGCAAATGGGTTTCAAACGCCTCCATTTCGGGTGTCTTGCAACTGGTTTGCCCGCCGACAATGGCACCGTACTTGGTCAGGGGACCGTACATGGCCACTATTTTGCCAAAGTTCTCTGCCTCCACCGAGTAAATGATGTAGTCCGACACCCGACTGACGTAATGGCCGTTCTTCATCACCTCAAACTCGTCTAGGGCGAACTTGTGTTTCATGTCCTCGAAGTTCTCCTCGCGGTCACACCCCACAACTTTCCACCCGGCTTGGCCAAAGCGCCGGGCGTAAAGTGCACCCATGTCACCGAGACCAATGATCCCAATGGTTTTCGTGGCCTGGAGTTCTTCAAGGGACGCCATTGAGTTGGAGGTTACTAGCGCGAATGAAAATAGATGGCTGCAAAACATGGTGCAGGAGACGATGTGGAAACATCGTTATCGGTATGAGAAAAGGGAATCGGGTGTTGCCTGTGTTGGCGTAATCCGGTCAGGATGACGGTGTTTGATTCCTGTAAAACCATTGGTAGTCACCACCACTGCTGGCGTCCATTGAGTATTACGTCTGGGTTTGGATACTCGTCTATACTAGGGTTTGATCAGAATCAGCGCAAGAAAGGTCCACTTTTTGGTATAGAATGACCATTTGTATAGTTTCAAGGGGCTCAACCTCACCTCATCCCCACAGTTTGGGTCAACTCAGTCAAACGAAGCCGGCGGCAAAATGAGCCTTAAGTAGGTTTTCCAAGACGGAAATGCTTGTTTGAATTTTTCAATACCATAGGACAGCTTATACCACACTATCACAATTATATTTTCAACTAAAAGATAATTTTGAATGACGAAATTTGATTTTGTTTTGTGCGTCCTTCATATACCGAGAATTTTCAATTTTCTCAACCGCCTCTCGGTAGCATAGCTGGTTTAATGCGCAAGACTGTAATTGTTCGGATATCTTGAGATCGTGTGTTCGACTCACACCCGAGAGATTTATTTTTGACTTTTTTGAAGCCACAAGGTTAATTTTATGCACGGCTAAAATCTATTGTTTGTTCAATACAAATATCCTTGCAAGCTGAAATCGGTTTGATGAAAAGCTTATTGTGCCAGGCAGCCAGACTGTTAGGCTGATTATGTTGGGCACTTTCCAAATGGTATTCTCGCGGACGCAGCGTTGACGTAGAGACAATGTGCGACTCAAGGCCAGTACAAAAACTCTCTGTGTCTTTCTTTTGTCAGATCTACCGATTTTCACCGTTATTTCCGTTCCTTAGCCGTACCATTCTTCGACATAATGGACCCCCACGCATCCCCCAAAAATAACTGTCAAAATGTGGGGTGAGATAATGCGGGATCGATGGGCATCGAAAAGACTAAATAAACCCGCGTAAGTGTCCAAAAACCACCCTAGAAGTGTGCGGCGGTTTGGCTCCGCCTTTACGGCCTGCTCATGTAACCACCAGGCACCTACATCCGACCTGTTCCGCATCGCTGATGCAAGAAAATTTGTTTATGCACGAGGCACGATGCACCCATCCTTATTTCAGGCCTCGCATAGTGGGATAAAAGAAAATTCGGGCACACCAAACGAAAGCAGTAATATCGCAAGACTTTAGCGCTGCTATCCCAAAGTCCTCAGCTAGCTCAAATATCTACATCCATCAAATCTATGAGCTCTGATGGGGTGCTGATAGAGAAGCGTCACGAACGGCTGGTATCAGTTGTACAAAATGAAGTGCCCACGGTTGCATGGTACAAACGTTTATGGCGACTTAAGGCGTTCGAA
This sequence comes from Diutina catenulata, assembly GCA_030560525.1. Classification (NCBI taxonomy): domain Eukaryota; kingdom Fungi; phylum Ascomycota; class Pichiomycetes; order Serinales; family Debaryomycetaceae; genus Diutina; species Diutina catenulata. The sequence continues at coordinate 193,608 of JAKTTW010000014.1, forward strand.
AGAGTGGAGGACCGCCCCACCCCGTCAGCAGTGTACAACTGGCGGATGTACATGATGGCTTTCATGGCGTCAGCCGCAGCAGTCATCATTGGATACGATGTAGGGTTTATTGGGGGCACGTTGTCGTTGAAGTCCTTTCAGACGGAATTTGGTCTAACCCGTGGCTCTGACCACTACAAAGCCGTTGTGGCAAATATCATTTCGGTTTTCCACGCTGGCTGCTTCTTTGGTGCTGTGTTCTCCTACCCAGCCTCGTATTACTTTGGTAGACGGTGGCCGTTAGTGGGAGCTAGCGTGTTGTTGACGGTGGGCACGATAGTGATGATGACGCTGAGCCGCTCACGGGGCTTGGCGCCGTTGTATGCTGGCAGGGTGCTTGCCGGGCTTGGGGTTGGGGTCTCGACAAATTTGACGGTTGTGTACATTAGTGAGATCTCTCCGCCTGCTATTCGGGGCTCCCTTGTGGCGCTGTACGAAATAGGGTGGCGCATCGGGGATCTTGTTGGGTTCTGGATTAACTATGGCGTTGATACTACTATCTCTCCGCAGTGGAAACAATGGTTTATCCCGTTTGCAATCCAGCTCATCCCATGTGCTCTCTTTTTATCGGGGGCCTTGTTCATGAAGGAGCTGCCTCGGTGGCTCTTCCAGGTGGGTCGCTATGAGTTGGCAGTGAAAAATTTGTGCTGGTTCCGACAATTGCCTGTTGATAGTGATTACATTTGCTACGAAATCAAGCAAGTGGAAGCGTCAATCGAGGAACAAAAGATGACGGTGGGCTTGGGTATTTGGGATCCTGCGCGCGAGGTGTTCACACGGAATACCAAATTACTCAAAAGGCTCGCACTTACTGTTTGTCTCTTTCTTTTCCAGAACTTCCTCGGTATCCAAAGCATCAACTACTACTCACCCATCATCTTTGAAGGTTTGGGAATCAACGGTTCCAAGTCAATTCTCTTTTCAACGGGCATGTTTGGTGTTGTCAAGTTTGTGTGCACATTCATTTACATTCTATTCATCGTCGACAGCTTTGGGCGGCGAAAGGCATTCATGACCCTGTCAACGGTCTGTTCCTTGTGCTTTTGGTACATCGGAGCGTATTTGAAAATTGTAAAACCCGCATCCGGGGCTGATCCAGGTCCTGGGGGTAAGGCGGCCATTGGGTTGATGTACATCTGGATTGCCCTGTTCATCATGGCCTGGTCGGGTGGCCCCTTCGTGGTGGGCTCCGAGGTGTTTGACCAGAACATCCGCAGCTTTGTGCAAGCAATCAACGCAGCCATGTCGTGGGTACCCATCTTCATCATGTCCCGCTGGACGAGAGACATGATCGACGCAATGCATTTTGGCATCTACTTCTTTTTTGCATCGTTAGCGCTCTTGTCTATCCCTTTTGTCTTTTTCTTTTTGCCGGAAACAAAAGGTATTGCCTTGGAAAACATGGACAAGCTATTTGATAGTCATTTACCGGCTCGTCGTGCTCACAAGGTGGCCATGGCGGAGTCTCAGCAAGAGGCTGGTAACGAATTTCGACACTAGGCAGGCCCTAAGTGTCATAATAAAAATGAGAGTAAACGTGGCGATCGAAACGACTCCTAAATTGAGCAGGAGTCGATCTTGGATGAGTAATCCTATGATGAGTAATTCGAAAGGGTGCAAATCCGAGCGTCAATTACGAGCTAAGCACAAAAGTTAGAATTGAAATTCAAAAGTTGCTTCCGGACGAATTGTGGGGTAACTGTACATGTAAACCGGGGTAATGCTGCGCATGAATCATCTGTGTATGTGACTGTGGCCTAATAGCTACCCCGTGACCCTTGCGTTGGTGGCTATACTTAATACGAAACCTGCTGACTCATGTCATGCATAAAGGCGCCTCAAAGTCTATTTAGAGACATAGTGAGGCTAAGGATTCCATAAGCATTGTGTAATCATACATAAAGGTATCAGCCTTTCTACGGCTGTATAACCTCTGAAAAAGAGTATAAAAGCAAACCTTTATTCCTTCCTTAAACTAATCAAACATCTACCATGTCTAGCGATAAGAAATCCATTTCCAACGAATCCATCCACTCAATTGCCTCCTCAAGAGCAAGCCTGCTAAAGTCGAAGCTATTCGGAAAACGTGAAGCCAAAAACAATTCTCCAAGACTTAGCGCCAACAAACAAGCTACCCTCGATTACTTGACGATTAGATAAGCGAGGCTGCAAACACAATGGCTGGTCCAACCGCTAGTACTCAGCAACAAGCGTTGCAATCGTACTCGACCCACTTATAAATTCCATAGATTTTAAGAGCTGGCCTCAATTTAATAAATTACTATTAGATCGACAATATTCAACTGAACAGATGTAGACGCGATTACAACACGAACCTGAGGAGCGAAAAACACTGTAGCGCGCTATAACGCATTATTGTCAGTCTCGTGCCTGTCTGCCCGGAATTCTCCTTAGATCTTGATCCTCGAATCTAACTCCCCTGATAGCGAGATTTTCAACGGTGCGTCGGAAGCCCGGATGCGTTGACATCCGACGGGAGTATGCACGCGATTAGTGTCCGCAATGAACATTAAAGGTGGCCACCGTGTTTGTACCTTTACTGGGTCATAGCCTCTTTGTACGACTCTTGACGTTCCTATAGTTGCTACGGAAATGCCGATCCCATTGTACGGATCAAGCCTCCGGAGTAAGCACAAAAGCCCGCACTTCCCGTTCATGTACCCCAAGCTTGAGATAGCGGCAAGTAAGAACCATCGGCCTTGCCCATCTTTTGCGGCAACAGCCACAAAGCCGTGTTTCTCGCTTACACCACCCGAGAATCCGGAATGAAATTTGCGCATCTTCGTTGCGCTTCGTAGTGATGGCCCGTCGGCTCTCGGCTTAAATACCATAGATCATGCACGAGAAATCACCGATCAAGTTTGACTGATGGACCCGCCATTTCAAGCAGATAGCACCTGTGACCATAGCTGCCCACGAGAAGACTACATCGAGGAACATTATGACAGCGATGTCGACGCTATCCACTCCGACGTCAGTTCCATCGATAGCAACATCGCCCTGTACCGCCCTCGCCCGGCCAAGCATTCATCGTATATCCTGCGAAGCGATGCAGCGCTGATAGTCGGAGGCCAGTCATTGTATCTGAGTGACGGGCGTACTGCCAACCACAGCCACACTGCCCACCCGAAGGCCCGTCCCGATGAACCGACTGAGAATCAGGAGTACAAGGTCGCGGGCTTTGAGCGCGACCACAAGGCCGATAGCTACGAGCGGGACCAGAAGGTGTTTCTGTTTCTGCTCCCCTTTGGTGGGTTCCTGTCGTTCACCAAGCATATCCCCAAGTTTTCTGTTCCGATGTTAGAAAGCAGCTCCAGTCACTCAGACAAGGAGTTGATGGACGATGTGCACAACCGGTTGGCGAAGCAGCAGCTGATCAGCACTCTTGACGATGCTCGCTACTTCAACCAGTTCGCTGGCGTCGACAACGTGCGGATGCGGGCTGTGAAGCACACTCTCACCAACAGCGTCAACGGGGTGGTTCCTGGGTTCATCAAGCGCGATAAACCCCACTATGAGCAGGTGTTCCACGACCTCACCGGTAACATTGTGTTGTTGGGAGGCTATCGCGGTCTGGTGTTGCGAGATGCTACCACCCACAAACGGGTGTGGGTGCCTCTCACTGCGGGGCTTAAGTTGCGTCGGGTCAACTTGTTGCTTGGTCCTCTGGACGAGGACGAGTTGCGAGCCGGAGAGACCATTGTCGCTGACGGGGTGCTCAAAAACGTGGGTCCCATCGACATATGCAAAAAGCTCTTGAAGAAGTTAAACAACGGCAAAACCAACGTGCATGAGTTTGGTTACGACTGGCGGCTCAGTGGGGACCTCATAAGTGCCCGGCTCATCAAGTTTCTCGAGCAACTTAAGCGCGAGACGGGCGAGTCCACCATCGTCATTGGCCACCTGATGGGCGGTATCATGGCCCACGGAGCCGTCCAGCAACGCCCAGACTTGTTCCGGGGCATTTTATACGTGGGTGCCCCACTGGAGTGTCTCAACATCTTGGGACCCATCCGGTATGGCGACAACGTCATCATGTCAGACAAGGTGCTCACATTTGAGACCAACTTTATGATGCGGTCGTCGTTCAACTTTTTACCACCCTCCGGGCGGTTGTTCTGCAACTTGGAGACCAACGAGTACTACGACCTCGACTACTTTGACCCTGAGACCTGGGTCGAGTACAACTTGAACCCGTTGGTGGCCAAAAAGCGCCGTGACCGCGAGCAGCGCCACAAACTTCTGCCGGGCACGCTGCCACAATCGCTGGGGACAATACAGTTGCTGTCAACGATGCCGCTGTTGCTGACAATGCTCTCTGCTGAGCGCAAGGACGGCCACTTTGGCATGCTGCTGCTTTCACACGCCCTCAAGATCGCCAAACGCAAGACGTCGCTGTCACTCCTGCTGTTGTCGCTGTCACCACAAGGGGCCACGCCAGCGGAGAGCGATGAAGAGGACGAGGAAGAGGCAAAGTACCACTACTCGTTCTCCGAGTCGTACGACTACTTGTGCCGCACGTTGAAGCGTACTAAAAAGTACATGGACGGGCTCCAATGGGACCCGGCGTTGGAGGACAAGTACCCGCCCATGGCGGTGGTCTACGGGAACAAAGTGCCTTCGGTGCGTGGGCTGAACGTACAGAGCAAGCAGGACATCAAGGACGGTAACTACTACGAGTTCTTCTACGGCCATGGAGACGGGGTGATCCACCAGAAGTGGTTGCTTCCCGAGCGAAAAGGGTTCCGGTTCTACGACGAAGCTACCGGCACAGGAGAGATCGTGGGCAAGTTCCCGTCTGACTGTGGCCATGTTGACTTAATGACTGATTTCAAAACGATGGGAGAGGGTTTGCATGCTATCATCGCGGCGGAGAAGGTCTGGAAGCTGCGACACGCTTCTAAGACGCTGACCCGGGCCACCGCCTGATATAACGAGAACAATGATAATAATGTAAATAGATTACACCAATGTAAATACGAGGATGAAACCGTTGGATGCCTGCATACCCTGCAGTAGGCATAGCTTTAAAGCCACTCAATCCAAAATGTCATGCTTTTCGGTCATTGACCACTAACACTAGACTATCTACTTGTGCCACTCGTTGGTCTGGCTCACAAAAGCGGTTTTGCGTTGTGGTAGGTCTCAGCATCAATCTCGCCAATGTACGCCCGGTCGCCAAACCCGCCTACCATGTACACCAGCTCAACATTGAGCTTAGCCCAGTGGGAGCGGTGCGGAGTCTTCTTCCGCGAAGGGAGCCACCACTTGGCGTCTGGGTGGCGAGCCACGAAACATGCCTCGAGCGCAGCGTCGCCAGTCACATTGGTCAAGGTGCCAAAGAGATTGAGCCGGGGCAGACCCGCGGGAGACGCTGAGATACCCCCGGGGTACTTGTTGTCCACTTTCTCCAGCGCTGGGTGGTCCCCCACCCGAATGGTCCACGAGTGGGCCAGCCCGTGACGGATATTCTGAAAGGTCAGCCCGATGTCAACCACAAGCCAGTAAGGGTTGCCGTCGCCGTCGCAGTCAGCGTAGTACTCCATGGCGCTCACGGGCACCCCGTGCTTGTTGACGGTGTTGATGTTAGCCAAGGACTCGCGAGCCACGAGGGTTCGTGCCACCACCAGTCCTTCGTCCTTCGAGGGGGGCAGCCAGTCGTCGTCGCCAAACAAAACCTGCTGGCCCAATGGAGTGGCCACCGCCACCCCGGCTAGTATTGCAATTGGAAGTCTCATGGTGTATTTGTGGGGTCACCGATATCCCCTGCATGTGCGAGATCGGACTATGAACCAGAACGGATTTATGAATAAGTAGCTTAGGCACGGAGTTAGCATACACATGATAATAGTTGTTGTAGATTCATATTCATACGTTAAAGTCTACGGTGTCTACTTCTTTCTGACCGAGCTGTAGAAGGCTCCTGCGGGGGTGCCCTCGTACGGGTTGCGTTTGGCCTCGTCCAACGTGCCCTTGATCGCGAGCTTCAAGTTGTCCACGGCCTCGCGCGTGAGCTGGTAGTGGAAGGCCATCCGCCCGGTCCGCGAGCGCACGTTGTGCTTCTCCGCCTGGGTGATGAAGTACTCCGGGTCGACTTTGCTGGCGGGGAAGTCTATAAACACAAAGTTGGTCTCCACAGGGTGCTCAAGCACCCCTCCGTTAGCCTCAACAAAGTCGCCTACTTCGCGTGCCCACTCATGGGTCTGGGCTAGCTTCGGGTAGTTGTCGTCGAGCGCCTTCCCCGCCATCACTGCCAACAACCCACTCTGGCGAATGCCGCCGCCGTTCTGCTTCTTGAAGTGGTTAGCCTTGGCAATCAGCTTGGCGTCTCCAACAAGGATCGACCCCACGGGAGCGCCTAACGTCTTGGAGAGACACAACGACACCGTGTCAAAGTACTGGCAGTAGTCAGCAAGCAGAACCCCGGAAGCCACGCTGGCGTTCCAGAGCCGGGCTCCGTCCAAGTGGATGCGCACATCGTTGGCTCTACACCACTCGGAAATCTTCTTGATCTCCTCTAGCGGGAAAAGCATCCCGTGGAGGGTGTTTTCAAGACACACCAATTTGGTCGGGGCCAGGTGGATTTCGCCATCATCGGGGACAAAATGGGGGATGATGTCGTCCTCGAGCGTCAAATAGCGCCCGTTGGAGGGGTAAATCGGCGCGGGCATCGCCTGGGACAACGTGGCCATGCCGCCTGCCTCGTGCACGTAAACGTGCGCCCGTGAGTCACACATCACACTGTAGGGGGGCTGGAAGAGGTTCACCCGCATTCCGAGCTGGTTCAGCAACGTACCACTGACGCAGTAAAGCCCTGCTTCCTTGCCACACATTTCGGCCACCCGGGCTTGCAATTGGTTGGTGGAGTCGTCCTCGTTATACACCGCGTCTCCGAGCGTGGCATTGGCAAGTGCCTCGACCATTGCCATCGTGGGCGTGGTGAACGTGTCACTGCGGAACTCGTTGTGGGCAGGCAGCTCTGCCTTGAAGTTGTCAAACATGTCTCCCCACAATTGGTGATAGATCGCGCAGTATGTAGGTGCATGTGGCTCGAAAGATGGGGTCAAATCAGAGTAGCTAGAGACGGATGTACGGATCTAGGAAAGAAGTGGATCGTATGCTTAGCACCCCATCTAGACAATGCTAATTAGCAAATGTAATAATAGTTACACAGTTACCGAAAGAATATTAACATAGATGATTCGCTTCAAAGTAGGAGAATCCGGAGTATACTCAAAAGTGCCAAAAGACCCGAGAGCATAGGTTTGCTTGCTTCACCGTCAAAGGTTAGGGTTGGTTGTGGTCCTGTTGCACCCTGCCCTGTTTTTTCTGGCCCCTCGGTGATTTCTCCTGCTAGCTCGTTGGTGGGACCGTTTACATTGTCCACCTGGGACACACCAGGCTCTTGCTGACCGTAAGCCTCTGTAGCCTTGTCCGTCATCTGACCACCAAAATCAACAGTCGGAGCCTCAATCAATATGGTCTTGGTTCGCTTACGCGTCGTCAACAGTCCGTCGTCGCCTGTGTTCTCTTCAATTGCCGCGATCTCAGTCTGAACTATAGCGTCGCCGGTTGCATCGTTATCAACAATCGCCAACGTGGCTGTGATCAAGGTGTCACCTAAAGATGTTACAACTACCACGCCCTCGCTTGTGACCCCTGTTCCCGTCCAGGTCGTGATGAACTCGGTACACTGCGAGCACTCCCCGGCATCGTGCGCCGATGTGGTCGTATATATCGAGCCTTGGGCATCTTTCGTGACCACTATAACTTCGGTGAGGTTCACCGACGTCCCTTCTGAGATCGTCACCCGAGTGGTAGTAAACTCTGTACATTGGGGGCAGTCTACCTCAGGCAGACGCAAAGTTGTGGTGGTCAAATTGCCCTGACCGTCCTTAGTGACAATGACTACTCCTGAGTCAGTATGGATGTTGCCGTGGCTGTCTGAGGTTGTCCACACACTTGAAAAAGTGGTACACTCAGGACATCCTTCGTCGGGCTGGGAAAAGACCGTCGTCTTTGTGGTGGGTCCACCGTCTTCTTTAGTGGTCACAATAATTATACCCGAATTGGTCACTGTAGTGCCTTCGTCATCCGCGGTCCACGTTGTCGTAAGTTCACTACATTCGGGGCAATCTTGGTCAGTCGGGGCGGGCAAAATAGACTTTGACGTAGTTAAAACTCCATCTTCATTGGTGGTCACTATTACGACCCCTGATTCGGTGATTGAAGACCCATTCTCGTCAGTTGGCCAAGTTGACGTAAATTCTGTACACTCAGGGCATATAAGGTCTGTCTGATGAGGAAGTAGCGAGGTTGTGGTTGTAAGTTGACCCTCTTCATCGATGGTTACTATCACAATTGCAGAGCTGGTGGCCGTGTCGCCCTCAGACGCCGTGGTCCAGGTAGTGGTGAACACTGTGCACTCTGGGCAATCGCGGTCGGGGGACTGAGGCAACAATGAAGTAGTGGTAAAAACCTGCCCCGCCGTATCCGTGGTGACAGCTATCACCCCTGAGTCAGTGACTGTGGTCCCGCTTTCATCGATAGTCATCCAAGTGGATGTGAACTCGGTACACTCAGGACAATCATCGTTCGCTTGGGGAAACATTGACGAAGTTGTCGTGAAGATACCCTCAGGGTCGGTGGTGATGACTATTACCCCAGATTCGGTGGTCGTGGAACCATCATCGTCTGTAGTCGTCCAAGTTGAGGTTAATTGAGTACAATCAGGACATGCTGTGTCGGGGAGTGGGAACACAGACGTGCTCGTGACAAGCTGTCCCTCTGGATTTGTGGTCACAATTACAACGCCTGATTGAGTGACAGTAACATCGTTGGCATCCCAAGTGTGCCACGTTGAAGTGAACACGGTACATTCGGGGCATTCAGTGTCGGCTGGAGTGGTGAAAATTGAAGTGATGGTAGTTAAACTACCTTCTTCGTCTGTTGTAATCTTGATAACACCGGTCGAAATGTCGACTTCTCCATTCGGATCTGTGGTGGCCCATGTTGTGGAAAACTCGGTGCACTCAGAGCAATAATTGTCTGTTGGACGAGGTAGGAGGGACGTAGTAGTGACTAATGCACCCACCTGGTCTGTAGTGACTATCACCACCCCAGAATCCATGGCTGTATTACCGTTTTCATCGGTCGTATCCCATGCTGAGGTGAACGTAGTACACTCTTCGCAAGTGGGCCGTGGAAACACCGACGTTGTAGTGGTCAACTGGCCTTCCTCGTCCGTTGTTACAATTATGATGCCTGAATCGGTAGCAGTACTACCCTCGTCATTGGTTGAATCCCATGAAGACGTGAACGTAGTACACTCTTCGCAAGTGGGCCGTGGAAACACCGACGTTGTAGTGGTCAACTGGCCTTCCTCGTCCGTTGTTACAATTATGATGCCTGAATCAGTGGCAGTACTACCATCATCATTGATTGAATCCCATGTAGACGTGAACGTGGTACACTCTTCGCAAGTGGGCCGTGGAAATAACGACGATGTGGTAGTCAATAGGCCTTCCTCGTCCGTTGTTACAATTATGATGCCTGAATCAGTGGCAGTCTCACCATCCTCATTCGTTGTGGCCCATGTAGACGTGAACGTGGTACACTCTTCGCAAGTGGGCCGTGGAAATAACGACGATGTGGTAGTCAATAGGCCTTCCTCGTCAGTTGTTACAATTATGATGCCTGAATCAGTGGCAGTCTCACCATCCTCATTCGTTGTGGCCCATGTAGACGTGAACGTGGTACACTCTTCGCAATCTACCACAGGAAATAACGATGTTGTCGTGCTTAATTCGCCGTCCTCATTAGTGGTAATGATTATTATCCCTGACTCGGTGACTACGCCATCTTCATCATGGGCAACGTCCCAAGTAGACGTAAACGTGGTACACTCTTCACAAATGGGCCTTGGAAACAACGAAGTAGTGCTTGTTAACTGACCTTCATCGTCGGTCGTAACTATTATAATCCCCGAGTCGGTAGCAGTACTCCCATCTCCACCAGTCGTGTCCCAAGTAGATGTAATTGTTGTGCATTTTTCGCAAGTGGGTCGTGGAAACAACGACGTAGAGGTTACCATTTGATCGATCTCCTCTGTAGTCACGATGATGATCCCAGAATCTGTGGCTAGGCTGCCATCTTCATCAGTAGTTTCCCATGTAGACGTGAAAGTTGTACAGTCGTCGCAAAATATGGGAATCTCCAGCGGAACGGCTGGAAGTATGGGGCATTCGGCACAATCGGAAGCCACAGCAGCACCATCAGGAACGGGGCCATCATACCTAAGAGCATTGAAGACGCCCCACTCCCCTTCCCACTCTCCGCGAATGAATAAAGATTGATCGTAGCCAGTACCAATATCAATGTCAAACTCGCGTATACCACCAGCGTCCCAAACGAGATGTAAAATGGGATCCTTGTAGGCGAAGTCAATGAATTCAAAAAGGTTTGCCAAAGCCATACCTTGGCCAAACCCTCGAACAACAAGTTCGACGTCAGTAGCCCAACCTAATTCAATTGCGCCCGATGATCCTGGCTCAAACTGCACGATGTGATGGGAGTCATCCAATGGCTCGAACAGAGAGATTTCTGCGAGACGGATACACCCGCCCCCGCGAATAATACCTCGAACTGCCCGATTCGTGGCGCAAATCTCGCCATTATTCTCAAAATCGGTCGAACTGAAGAAGGTGGACCGTGCTCCTACAGGGTTCTCGGTGCGGAGAATGATTACCCCTTCGTTGCGACCAACTGTGAAATCAAAATTCCAAGTATCAATATAGAGGGTGGGATAACGATTAGCCACGATGAATACACCGTTATTCACGAAATCGGTGTAGCTCATCCTACCCTGAAAATTCATTTCCTCCTCAAGGGAACTGTACATGATGGTCCCATCGTTTAAGAGTGATGCGAAGTCGACAACGAAGGGTTGATAGGAGCTCTCGTGTAGTGGACTAACGTAGAATCCTGCGTCTTTCTCAATGACCATATTTGTATCAAACGCAAAGACGTGATGGTCTTGGAAAATAGACCAAAATACTCCCTGTCGAATCGTAATGTCTTCAGGAATGTGCAACCACTCTTCACTCGGCACTATAGTAATGGTATTTTCAGTGATTTCCAAGGCGAATACCAAACCGATAAACCATAGCATGACACCTGGCAACGTCATGATTAATCTGTCTGACCTATATCAAGACATTTTATACAAATAAGCCGTTCCAGGTAAAAACAGCAGATCGGACTCGCCTATAAAATGATCAGGGGTAGGCATCATATCATGTTCTCGACCGCGCGTTTGGTGGCATGCAGATGAATCGTCGTTGGCGTCTGATTATTATTTTACGTAGGATCGAAAAGTGCGCGGTTGCAAACTCACAGGTGGTTTGGCCAGGACCATGTGACCTTACCAAAGTGTAGTTTGAGCTGACCATGCTTGCGTTTATCAGTGGGATAAATACTATATTGCTCTGTTCTTTAGATCGACTTCTTCCGAGATTTTTCTAGTTTATGGTGGTCGTTTTATAGAGGTACCAGCACAATTGAGACGAGCTCTGTGCGAATTGGCCTGTGTCACGGTCATCATTCCGGGACGACTTTTAGACGTATGTATGCTCTGGTATGGTCTTTTTCGCCGTGTATGGTACACAGGTCTTGCTCGCTTATGGTAGAATCTGGTGACATTTGTTTCATCGCCCCTTGGGTCCTGTAGTGCTATTTCCAGAAGGGAAGACGGATATGCACGTGTTGTATGAAATGCTCTGCCAAGGGATTTACGTCAATTCGATGCCTTGCGCCGGGAATTGGCTGCATCAGGTGTTGCTCCTTGGTTTTTTTATATTTCGAAGAATTTTTGAAAATCCGGTCAAATTTTTATCTTTGGAACGCTAGGGTTGATGGCATGCCTTCTAGACGACCACTGTCTACTATCGTTGTTCTTGTCCACTTCGTTATCCAGGATCTCATCAATGTACGACTCAGTTTAATTTGAGTGCTGACGATTGTAGACTCTACAATGCATAATGGTCAATCAATCTAAAGACGCGTACAACCGAACTGGCCCTCATATGGGCGGCACGTTGATCTTTTGTCAAGTACGTGTATTTTTGCAGGCTATCATTGTGGTGAAAATACAGCTTCAACGGAACTTGTCCGTTCGCTTAGCGCCTACCATCAGTTTGGTTTACACGGGCCATTACTACCTTTGGCGTAGATGTGGGGGACATCTTTATGAGCTTTGTTTCTAACCCGCTAGACCCACAATTTTGCACGTTCGCCTACAGCCTACCATTGTGATCCAACGGTGTGGCGTTTGCACCGCCCTCCCTTGCTCTCGCCACCTTTGTCTCGCGGTGCGACACAAAGCCGTATTAGTAACCCCCTATGGAAATAGCGTTATCAAGCCACAGTTTGCCCGACGACCTCGAGGCTAGCCAGTGTGGTGGTGGTGGCACCGAAGCAATTGCCTATATATATCCATCAACGCCCTCCACTCCCCAGCTCGGTCCCCCGCCAGCGGCCCGGTTCCCCGGATCCGACTTACTCGATTCGGTATGCAGATGCGCGTGAGACGTGGGGACCAACGGGGTAAGCATCCCGACCCGCTAGCGCCAAACGGGGCCAAAACCACCAGAGAACACCAAGACAGAACACCCCACCACGAGCTCCGCCCCAGACACTCCCGGTGTCGGCGCGTGTCGCTCGGGTTCGTGTCCAGGGGAACTGTTCACAATCTCATGCACCATACGCAGTAGCCGCGCCGATCAACCGCGGGGAGAGCGCGTGCACTATAAAAAGCTACCCGAGGCCGCCAGACACCACCGTTTTTCATGTCGTTGCCCCTCGAATACACCGTCCAGTTGCCCAACGGCAAGAGCTACCAGCAACCGCTGGGGCTTTTCATCAACAACGAGTTTGTCAAGTCCCAGTCGGGCAAGACGTTTGACCTGATCAACCCGGAGACGGGCGAGGTCAACGGTGCTGTGTACGAGGCTGACGCTGCGGACATTGACATTGCTGTCGATGCTGCCAGCGAGGCGTTCAAGTCGTGGCGCAAGGTCCGTGGCGACAAGCGCGGCAAGATGTTGTTCAAGTTGGCGGACTTGATGGACCAGGAGCGCGAGTTGTTGCTGGCGATCGAGGCGTGGGACTCTGGCAAGCCCCGCTCGCAGAACGCGCTTGGCGACGTCATTGCCTCTGCCCAGTGCATCCGCTACTTCGCCGGGTGGGCCGACAAGGTGCAGGGGCGGGTGATCCAGAACGACCCCAAGAAGCTTGCCTACACCATCCACGAGCCGTTTGGGGTGTGTGGGCAGATCATCCCCTGGAACTACCCCATTGCCATGGCTGCGTGGAAGATTGGCCCCGCGTTGGCCGCGGGCAACACCGTGGTGATGAAGACGTCGGAGATCACCCCGTTGCTGATGTTGTACATGTGCACCTTGATGAAGCGGGCCGGTTTCCCGCCCGGGGTGTTCAACTTGGTGCTGGGGTTCGGTGCCACTGCCGGCAAGGCGCTTGCCGAGCACATGAAGGTGCAAAAGATTGCCTTTACCGGGTCCACCGCCACCGGGCAGGCCATCCAGCGCGCGGCCGCGTCCAACATGAAGGCCGTCACCTTGGAGTGCGGCGGCAAGCTGCCGTTGATCATCCGCGAGGACGCCGACTTGGACCAGGCCGTCAAGTGGGCCGCCATCGGCATCATGCTGAACCAGGGCCAGATCTGCACCCTGACGCTGCGGATCTACGTGCACGAGAAGATCTACGAGGAGTTTCTCACCCAGTACGCCGCCCACGTCAAGGAGAACTACAAGCAGGGGTCGACGTTTGCCGACGACGTGGTGGTGGGCCCCCAGGTGCTGAAGCAGCAGCAGCAGAAAGTGTTGGGGTACATCGAGGTGGGCAAGAAGGAGGGCGCGCGGGTGGTGCTTGGCGGCGAGGCCAACACCGACGGCGCCATGGCCAAGGGGTTCTACGTCAAGCCCACCATCTTTGCCGACGTCAAGCCGCTGATGCGCATTGTGCAGGAAGAGATCTTTGGCCCCGTGGTGTCGGTGGGCAAGTTCTCTAGCGACGACGAGGCGCTTCAGTTGGCCAACAGCACCGAGTACGGGTTGGGCGCGGCCATCTTCACCCGCGACTTGGTGGCGGCGCACCAGATGGCGGCGGACATCGAGGCCGGGATGGTGTGGATCAACCTGTCCAACGACTCTGACCACCACATTCCGTTTGGCGGAGTCAAGATGCTGGGGGTGGGGCGCGAGCTCGGCGAGTACGGGCTCTCGATCTACACCCAGGCCAAGGCGGTGCACGTGAACATGGGGCTCAAGTTGTAATACAAGGGATGGTAGCTGTATGACTATTAATTGTATCGTAATGACTATTAATTATCGTAATGACTATTAACGTATTGAGTGACTATCAATGTATCGTAGTGACTATCAATGTATCGTAACTATAATCTATAAACCGCCCGCGGTCAGACCTTACTCACCTTTCTGCGGAGCCGGGTGCGGCGGCGGCCCTGCTCAAAGGTGAGGGTGATGCGCATGGCCATGTCGAAAATGACACACCGGAGGAGGGCTATCACCAATTCAAATTCCATATACGTGTGGGCACGGCTGGGAGGGTGAGGTAAGGTGGGAAAATTCGTCCATGCCGACAGAACGGCGTTGATGTCGACGCAGACGCCTTTATATGCGCCTCAGATGAATTTACCCCTATACTGAGGCATTTCGGGATTATGCATGAGATGGTACAGTCGTTCCAATATTTTTTAGAAAAATTATAGGGTACTAGTCAAATTCAGCGGAATTCGTAGGCACTTATCTTCAGTTCATTAGTCACGAGAACTTACCCTCGATAGGTCGAAAAT
>JAKTTW010000148.1:0-14880 GCA_030560525.1 Diutina catenulata
TCCTTAAAATTGATGCTTTTTGGAAGCTCCATCCGACGGTTTTTCGATGTTTGTGCAAAAATGGCGGAGGGGGCCGGCAAAAGTGACCCGAATCTGGGTTGAAACTTACATGGCACCAAATTAGGAGTGCTCAGTAACACTATCACCACCTAGGAGTAAGCTACAAAGAGGTTATAAGGGTCCGATTTGAATTTGGCAATCAAATCACGTGATTAATGGATACTGTGTACTTCAAAACTGACTACAACATCATCAAACCAAGCAAAACCACACCAGAGAACGGAGCGATGATAGTAGCTGCAGCCTTAGAGTTGGTTGAAGCAGTCTCACTGGTCAGATGGTTTGCCTCAGTTGATTGCAGTGACTTGGTCTCTTGCGACTTTCTCGCCAGAGACTCAGCCAGCGATTCTTCTGAGACATCAATAGAGTTGGATTTAGTGGATTCTTCAGCGGCCGACAGAGACTCTTCATTTCTCCGGCTGGTTTCAGCTGAAGTCTCTGTTTGTGAAGCGGACTCGGGCTCAGTAGTCAGAGCTTCCACATAGCCTGAAACGGTTTGGGTAATGACAAATGGCAGATTGTAACGGGCATATTGGTAATGCGTAAAGTAAACTCCATTGCTTTCTTCAACGTATAACACATCGAGGGATTGGGCTTCGACGTTCCACTGGCTCTGCTTGTAGTTGTGGTAGATAGACTTTGCGGTAACATCCCAATCAACTCCTGAATAGTCAGGATAGGCCGGAGAGATTGTTCTGGCACCGTCAAAAGCGGTTATCGGGATCAATCCACTGTGTTTCTCCCACAACAGTTCGTAAGTGGAAACGTACTCAGTACGATTGAATTTGAACCACCCCCATGTATCAGCGGCCAAACTTTTATATCCATCGGGATCTTTAAAATAATAGTAAGTCAGGTTGATCAAACCTCCAGTACCATATTTCCCAGGAAGAACCCCACCAGGGAACGCCAAAGACTCCACGGGAACCTTCCCCTTCAACTCACGATACAAATCGGAGTAAAAGGAGTTGGGAACCTCACGGCACATGAGACAATTAAAGCTCCCAGGAGCTACCGTGAAGGTGAACTTGTCCCCATTCCAGGTGCCGAAGGTGTCTAAACCTGACATGGTTTTAGCGTCGGCGTAGTAGTTCCTCGTGATGGTCGCACCCTTCGAGTAAGAGGCTTGGTAATCGTCTCCGTAGTAGTCGTCGTTAAAATAATCATCGTAAACGTACGCTGCCACGGGTAGCGCTAGCAAAATCAGTTGTAAAAGCATGGTACCACCATAAGTGGCCATCGACGTACATTATATATGTCTTATTAGGAAAACTGTGGGCATCGCCAGTTATTTTTTCACATTACATGATTGTCGTCTCGACATGACGCAAGTGGGCATCGTAAACAGATGTGAATACGGGGGTACAATCCGAATCATACGAAACAACGACTGGGCCCCGCAAAGTTCTCCAAGAACCAGCAAACCCACCTCAACAAGCTTGATTCTTCGGGTTTCGTGACCACATGGGCTGACCATTGCAGAAGTTGTCTGACAAAATCTGTTGGCTCTCGTAAACCTTATGCCGCGGCTGCAACCTGAAAATTTTCGAGCTCACAGCTGCATACGGTTGCATAACCTATTGTATCAATTTCGGGATTGGTCGTAAATTAAGACTACAAAAGCATGAGTCCTAACAAAAACACCCCGGAGAATGGGGCGATAAGAGCGGCATTGGCCGCTGAATACGTAGACGCGAGATCACCGAGCAGTTTTGTTTCGCTGGACTGGCTTAATGATTCGCTAAAGTCCAAATTTCCGGGGTCCGTAGACTGGGTGTTCTGGCTCGTTGACTCGTTCTCCAAAAACCTACTGGCGGGAGATACCGTGGATACATCATCGAAGGTGTTTTTAGTGTTGGTTTTCCAGTTCTCGAGGAGGGAGCTGATATTAGGCAATCCCGTTTCAAATGAGTAGGGACTGGCCAGTTCGTAATACGTAATAGGGACTCCGTTTATCACATCAACCAGCTCAACTTGAAGATCCTGAACTTGAACGACATACCGGCTTTGCCAAAAGCTGTCGTAATTGGACTTCGCGTACGCCGTTAAGTCCAGTGCACTGTCGGAGTAATTGGGCTCAAAATATCCAGGATACATCGTCTTGGCCTTCTCTACGGCCGTGAGGGGAATCATGCCTTTATGGCTTTCCCACAACTCGCTGTATTTGGAAATGTAGGGGTTGCGATCGAAAGTGTAGGCGAACCATACGCCGGCAGCCCAATAGCGATACCGATCAGGATTGATAGTGTAGAAGTAGTCCTGGCCAATTCTAGCTCCAAATGCACCGTTTCCAGGCATGATTCCCCCGGGAAACGCAAATGACTCTACTGGCACCTTCCCCTGACACTCACGATACAATGCTTTGTATATATCCCTTAATTCGACACAATCATAACGACATTTAAAGCTCCCAGGGGCAACTGTGAAAGTGAAAGTGTCATTGTTCCAGACTCCCAATGTATTCATCTCGGCGTTTCCACGACTAATCTCCAGGCCGTGGTCATCGGAGTAGGAATGGTCGTCGTACAGGGCCGCGACAGTTAGCGTTAGTAATAGTAACAATCTGAACATGTCAGCACTTGTGCTGAAAATGCATTATATGTTAAAAAAGAATGGGCACCACCACAAGCATTATTTTTTTACATCGTTGTCCCGACATGACGCAACGGGGCATCGTGGTGGTAGAAAACATGGGGTAAGCCTGTAAGGAGTGGGGTGCTGGCGCAGTGAACAGGACCGGACAAAGACCTAACTCCGGGCAAAGACCTAACTCCGTTATCGAATTCTGGATTGCAAATACAAACCTGAGCGATCATTCCTATGGGCTGATTTAAACGGTTTAACGGCGCCAACGTTGCATTGTTAGTCTCGTAAACCTTAATGATGGCAGACATTTTCTGTATGGCGTCTTCGGGTTATTGACGCACACGCTGGTTTGGAGCATCCATTTGGGGTGCGACTGTCCCTAGCCATGCTTCTATATTGCAGCTGCTTGCGTGTTTACCTTCCCGCCGGTTTTGATCGATTGTTTGCGCGTATTCTGTCGTTTTTTCAAGTGACAGTTACATCCGTGAAACGTTCCGGATACACCACTAACGTCAGGGTGGGTTAAAGGCTTATAAGTGTGTTACTATTTTTGCTTACGGGGGCCACTCTCATAGGTGCCCTTCTGTGCACATGTTTAAGAGACAAGAAATAATCCTATCGATCAGGGCGGACCAAGGATGGCCAGGTGGTGCCTACCTTCCGGGTCGAATAGCTCCGCCCGTTTACCCGGGGTACACCATGCAATGCGCTGCACTAGCCCCGGAAATTCACCCGGTCACTCTACTCCACCTAGCCTAGTACTTTGTAGTTACGTATATCATTACTGGATTTGCGAGGCAAGCGACTTCAACTGGGCCAACACCGCGGCCTTGGCAGTCCCGCCAATGGCGTCACGACGCTCGACCGAAGCCTCAAAGTCAAACACCTTGGTGACGTCATCGCCAAACCGCTGGTCGATGGCCTGGAACTGGTCCAAGGTCAACTGGTCGATCCCGGAAAGCTTCTTTTCCTCGGCAGCACGCACACACTCACCCGAGATGTGGTGGGTCTCTCTGAAGGGGACCCCCTTGCGCACGAGGTAGTCAGCCAAGTCAGTGGCCAACATGTCCATGGTCAACGCCGCCTCCATCTTCTCCTTGTTGATAGAGAGAGTGGAGATGACACCGGTAGCGATGAGCACCGAGTGCTCGACGGTGGTGAGCGCGTCAAACAACGGCTCCTTGTCCTCCTGCATGTCCTTGTTGTAGGTGGAGGGGATCAGCTTGATCAGCATCAAGAAGCCGGAGAGCGAGCCAAACACACGGCCAGCCTTACCACGCAACAACTCAAGAGCGTCGGGGTTCTTCTTCTGGGGCATCAACGAAGAACCAGTGGAGTAGGCATCGGAACACTGGATAAAGCCAAACTCCGCAGAAGAGTAGATGATCAAGTCCTCGGAGAACCGCGAGATGTGGTTCATGAACAACGAGCACCAGAACATGGTCTCAACAACAAAGTCACGGTCAGACACAGCGGTCAACGAGTTGCCAATCACAGAGTCGAAACCAAGACCCTGGGCCAAGAACTCACGGTCAATGCCGTAGGGGTGGCCAGCAAGAGCACCAGCACCAAGCGGCAGCTTGTTGACGCGCTCCTGGATCTGCTTGAGCCGGTTGTAGTCCTCGGTGAAGTAGGTGGCGTACATAGACAACCAGTGGGCCCACCGAATGGGCTGGGCCCGCTGCAAGTGGGTGTACCCGGGCATGAGCACGTCAATCTCCTGCTCGGCCCGGGTTACGATCACCTGGACAAACTCGCCCACCAACTTGACCATGTGGCCCAACTTCTCGCGCACGTAGATGCGCATGTCGGTGGCCACCTGGTCGTTACGAGACCGCCCGGTGTGCACCTTGCCCGAGATGTGGGTCCCGATCAACTCGCCCAACCGGCGCTCGTTGGCGGTGTGGATGTCCTCGTCACCGGGTTTCTCGACAAACTTGCCGTCGGCCCACTCGGCGCGGATGAGTTCCAAGCCCCGGTGGATCTCCTTGAGCTCGTCAGCGGTGATGAGGCCAATTTTGTTAAGGCCCTCGGTGTACACCTTGGTGCCGGTCAAGTCGGCGTCGTACATCACCTTGTCGTAGGGAAGCGAGGCGTTGTACAAGTCCATCAACGGGTCGGTGGCGCCGGTGAACCGGCCGCCCCAGAGCTTGGCGGGTTGTTGTTCAGCCATGGTATGAGTAGAGGTGAAAAAAAATCGTAGATGGAAGATGGAAAAAAGGTCTGAGTCATCCTGCGCAATTGGCGGGTGGGATGGGTGGTGGGAGCGGGGGTTACGGCGGAGAGTTGTGGTTTTGTTGTGGGGCCGGTTGGACGGCGGTAGCTACGGCGGTTTCTCCGGTTCCGACCCCACATGTGGTGTCAACCCCTGGTCATCGCCCAAAAGGGTAACATGAAAAATTTAACCGCGCTCAGATAACGGGAATGGTGGTGGTGGCCGAGGGGTGGAAATAAAGTGGAAATAAGCCACAAGTTTGAAGCAATTGTAAATTTGGTCGTATGGGTGACAAGGAGGTTTCTTATAGTTGCGGTCAGCTCTTTTAAGAGGTACTTGATTGTCATGTACAGGGGAGTTGATGGTGATCATAGTAATCAGTGATAAACCGGGTTCGGGTAATTGAGCTTGGCCAAATGTGTCTCCACAGTCGGGTGAGACAAACATGGCATGGTAATGTCGTACTCAACCTGGCATTAGAGCCTATCCCATAATCATTGAGTCCACTCGGACATACTTGGAGAAACCCTTGACAGAACCACCTTATTTTGTAATCATCTATCACAGTGCATTCGACGGTATAACCCAAACCCCAGGTTAACTCACTTTTCACCCAAATTCATTTCCTTACCCGACCCTTCTCACCACTCGTCACCACCACTAATCCGCAGCCGCACGACGCGTAACCACGGACGATGAGTTCGCTCTACAAGCTCCTGATCAAGGGCATCCGGTCGTTCGACCCCGAGCGTGAGGAGACCATACAGTTCGGGTTCCCCCTCACCCTCATCTGTGGTGCCAATGGCACAGGCAAAACCACCATCATCGAGTGCCTCAAGTACGCGTGCACCGGTGACCTCCCCCCCAACCTGAAAGGCGGGGCGTTCGTGCACGACCCGTCACTCAGCGGACGCTCCCAGGTCACGGGCCAGGTCAAGCTAGCGTTCAAGGATACCCTGCACAAGCTGATGATTTTGACGCGGACGGTGCTGTTGACCCGTCGAAAACAGCGTGGATCCACCAACTACACCAACACGTTCAAGACACTCGAGGGCCAGTTGGCGATTATCGACGGACCCACCCGCGAGAAGGTGACGGTGCTGCTGAAAAATGCCGAATTGGACCAGCAGACCCCGCTCCATTTGGGTGCTCTGAAGGCGGTTTTGGACTATGTGATCTTTTGCCACCAGGACGAGCTGTTGTGGCCGCTCGCAGAGGGATCGGTGCTCAAGAAGCGGTTTGACGACATCTTTGAGGCGCTGAAGTTCACCAAGGTGCTTGACAACTTCAAAGCCATCCGCAAGGACATGGGTGTGCAAATCAAGTTGCTCGAGCAGAGCGTGGAGCACTTGAAGGTGGACAAGGACCGTGCTGCGCGGGTCAGGGACAAGGTGGACGAGTACCAGAGCAAGGTGGAGACGCTTGAGAGCGACATCATCGGGCTCAATAGCGAGATCGACCACAAGGAGGCGGCAGCGGAGAAGTTGTTCAGCTCCAACCAGAACTTCCAGCGCATTTTGGTGGAGGTGGACCGTTTGGGATACACCAAGCTGCTGGTGGCGGACCGCTTGGAACGGGTGGCTGCGCTGATGCTGAGCGAGCTTACCGAACCCGACGACGAGTTGCTCCGCCAGGAAAAAGACTTTGCTGCGGTGGTGGACGGGAAGAAGGCCCAGGTGGCGCGGTTGGACGAGCAGCGCCTGGTGCAGACGGAAAAGATCACTGGGCTTGGCCACGAGCACGACGAGTTGGTGGGCCAGGAGGCTGAGCTCAAGGCGCTTGAGATCGAGTATAACCGCAACCACTCGACGTTGATGGAGCTCATGAAGGACCAGCTGCTGGAGATGGGCTACGAGTTGGCTACAGACGCAAAGGAGGCCATCACCGAGTTTGGCCCGGTGTTCACCCGGCACTTTGCCGACCAGGAACAAAAGTACGAAAAGAGTAGTGCTAGTATGAAACAGGAAATAGCGGACGCAGACACCCGGTTGGCGGACGTGGTTACCGAGATAAACCGCGAGAAGCAGCACCAGCTGTATCTTGATGATGACCACCGCAAAAAGACGGACAAGGCGCGGTTGCTCGAGAAGAAGGTGGCAATGGCCGACACCGCGAACGACGACTTGGCGATGAAACGGAACGACTTGGCGCGGTTCGGAGTGCTTCTCGACGACCTGCGGAAGCAGTTTCAACAGGAGAACTTCGACGACAAGATCAACGCACTCAACAAGGAGTGGCTGGGGATCGACGTCGAGATCGAGGACTTGAACCGCAAAATCACCACGGCCACGCTCCAGGCAGAGACCACGACCAAGGTGGAGGTGTTGGGCCAGCAGCTCAAGGAGAAGCAGCAGGCGTACGACAAGCTGGTGGAGCGCAGCCAGGGGGAGACCGAGGCTGGTTTGGCCAACAAAATGGCGAAGTTGGCGGGGGAGATCGAAACCGAGGAGTCCAAGGTGGCTGGAGACGAAGCCCGCGCGCAGCAGACGAAGCAGCAGTTGGCCAAAGCGAAGCAGACCGAGGCTACCGCCAAGAGCGCCATCCTCAAGGTGCTCGAGTCCGCGGACGAGATCAAGGAGTACGAGGAGATCTTGGCTGAGCTCCAGCAGCTGCACAACAACGTGATGGAGGACGTGAACACCTCCGAGGTGACTAAGCAGTTCAATGTGACTGCCATCTCGATTGCCGAGTCCAAACACCACTGCATGTTGTGTAAGCGTCCCTATGACGTGAACGAGCCTGGGTTCAAGCTGTTTGTGGACGCACTCAAGCAGAGCGTCAACGAGGACAAGGTCAAGACGATCATGGCCGAGGCCGACGAGATTGGCCGCGAGCTCAAGCAGATGCGGGGCATCCAGAGCGACGTGTTGGCGTACCGCCAAGCGGTGAAGGAGGTGGCCGAGCTAGAGAAGGAGCCCGAGTACGACCCAGAAAAGGCCCGTGCCGCTTTGACTAAACACAAGCGCGAGCTCGAGAAGATGAGTGGGTTGAAGCGCACGGTGGCGGACTCTACCAGGCTCATGGGCGAGATCACCCAGCTCAAGAACGACATCGCAGAGTTGACCAGCGATAGCGTAGGCGGGACCCAGTTCTCGGTGTCTGAGCTCCAAGAGCAGGCCAGCAAGTACGCAGACCGCGCTAAGGAGATCCGTAGAGAGCTGGAGAAGTTGTCACAGCAGCGGGAGGCTGCCAAAACTGAGATGGGCCGGTTGGAACTGAAGCAAAAGGACATCAAAGTTCAGATCTCGCAGTTAGAGACGTCGCTTGCGGACGTGCTCAACCTCAAGCTGTCGTTGTCCGAGCTCGAGGAGGAGATCAAGGAAGTGGCGGCTTCCCAGGAGAAGACAGAGAAGGCGTTGGTGATGTTGCAGACGAAGTTGGAGGCCCAGCGGGTCACCACGGAGGACACCAAGCGCAAGGTGACAGCAGCGTTGCAGTCGAAGCAAGCGCTGTTTACCAAGCTTAAGCAGGCGGTGGACGACTACCACCGGTTGTCCACGGCTGTGGCACGGTTTGAGCGCGAGTCGATGCCCGCGCTTGAGACCTCCAAGGCCAGAATCGCTGAGGTGAAGCAGCAACGCCAGCAGGCCCAGGACGAAGTGGCCAAGCTCACCACCGAGATCAAGCGGCTTGAGAGCGAGATCATCGACCTGGGCCCGATGGAGCGCAACGTGCATGCCAACTTGGAGCACCGACGTCTCACCGCTGAGTTGGCTGACGTCGAACGCAAGCTCGAGGAGCTCAACGTGGACGAGGCCCGCAAGTCGCAGGAGCAGTTCAAAGCGCAGTCCGACCGTCTCCGCGAGGAGATCGCCAGTCTCAACGCCCACCACAACACTAAGCTCGGAGAGATCAAGCAGATCAAGGACCAGGTCCAGCACTTGCAGCGCGAGCTCGAGCGCGACTACGCGGACATTGGCGACCGCTACCACCAGGAGTGGGTGCGGTTGCAGACCAACATGTTAGTGTCCAACGATATCCAGGTATACACGTCGCTGTTGGACAACGCGATCATGAAGTACCACTCGCTCAAGATGGAGGAGATCAACCGGATCTTGCGTGAGCTCTGGCAGCAGACCTACAAGGGGTCGGACATCGACACCATTGCCATCAAGACCGACGTCCATGTGACCGCCAAGACCCGCACCTACAACTACCGGGTGGTGATGTTCAAGAAGGGCCAGGAGCTCGACATGCGTGGGCGGTGCTCGGCCGGGCAGAAGGTGTTGACATCGATTTTGATCCGGCTTGCGTTGGCGGAGTGTTTTGGTATCAACTGTGGTATCATCGCCCTTGACGAGCCTACGACCAACTTGGACACCGAGAACGCCGAGCTGTTGGCACGGGCGCTCAACCAGATCATTGCTTTCCGGCGGCAGCAGCTGAACTTCCAGTTGATTGTGATTACCCACGACGAGAACTTTTTGATGCACATCAATGGGGGCGGGTACACGGACCACTTCTACCGGATCCAGCGGAGCGAGGACGAGACGAGCAAGATCTACCGGTTGGACATGAGCCGGATGTAGCATAGCATAGCATAATAGGATACGAGACTAATTGGAGGGGCACACCACACACTTACCACTGGTCAGATGATTTGGTGCTATGGCTTAGTGCAGCCAGTAGTTTGGAACCTCCAATTTGTCCATTGTTGGAACAACTTTGCAGCTAGGCTTGCGCTCAATTAGTTGCTTAATGATTGTGATGAGCCCCAAGATGACTAGCTTCACCTGGTGGATATCGTATCATAGTGTACGAACATGTCAATAGATACCATGTTTGAAAATTCAACACCAACACGAACCCCACTCTTTTATTTACAGCACATTTACTACTGGATGCCCCATCCAGCCAGCCTCCAGACCCAATTCACCTCCGTGATTTTCGCCCTGCTTCCCGTCTCTCTCACCTACATTGCTACCATTCGCATGCGAATTTAGCCGCAACCAACCGATCCCAACCGGATGCTGAACCCCGACAACTTGTTGACCGCGCTTGTGTCTGGCACTATAGCCGGGGCCACGGCGTCCACCATCACCTACCCCTTCGACAGCATCAAGACCCAGCAGCAGCTCAACGATGCTCCATACATGAAGAAATGGCACATCCCGGGCAACCACCCGTCGACGTTGGCCCAGCTATACAAGGGTGGGCTGGCACTTGTCATGGGCAGTGTGTTCAAGACCAGTGCTCGGCTCATCACTTACAATTGGGCGTGCAAGTTCATGATGACCGACGAGGGCGACGGGCACGGGCACGGTAGCCACAAGGTCAAGGCGAACGCGCTGCGGATTGTGGTTGCTGGAGGCATTGCAGGGTTTCTCGAGACTCTCTGGTTGATTCCATTTGAGAACATCAAGATCACCATGATCCAAAACATGCTGTACCGCAACGAGTTGGCCCGGTGTGCTGATGCCGGGATCAAGTACGACATTCTGGGGTTTGTCGCCGACAAGCACCACAAACCGCACACCAACGTGTTTTCTAAGCAGTACGTGAGTCCCAACGCCTATTTTACCCAGGAGGTGTTGGACCAGGCCAAGGGCCGCAACCCGACCCGGTTTGAGCTGCGACAGGTGCTGGCAGTGGACGACTTGAAGAGGGGGTTCAACAAGCGTCCCAGCATGACGTTTGTGGGCACAGTGCGCGAGATGTACCAGCTCAAGGGCATTTCCGCGTTCACCCAGGGTACCTTCATCACCATGGTTCGCCAGGTGGGCATCCTGGTGGTGTGGTTCTGGACCTACAACGCCACCCGCCAGTTGTTGGACCCCAGCCACAAGGAAGACAGCGACCTGTGGTTTGGAGGCAACCACACCGCAGCTCAACTGATTGGAATCCACTTTTTGTCGTCGCTGGCGGTGATCGCTGCCACCCAGCCGTTTGACGTGATCAAGCTGAATATGCAGCTGAAGAACGGCAAGGCGTTGTACCATGACCTGTTGCTGACTGCGTACAAGTTGTTCATGACCCAGGGGCCCCGCTCGTTGTTCAAGGGTGCATTGCCTCGGTGGTGTAAGGTGTTGGTGTCGGGGGGCTTGACCGCTGGAGTTTACTCGAAGGTGCTGACGTTGGTGGAGCTTGCCGGAGGCCAGAACCCATTCTCCGAGTAAGTGGAGGCTGGTAGCTTGGTGTAGCGTTTCGCGTGCTTCAATCAGCATGCTCCAATCATAGCAGATCACAAGCCTTGCAGGCTCCGGTCCGGGCAGTAACCCAACCAAGCTCCAAAACTAAGGTTTACGTACATAGCAGTAGACAGTCCATACCCAATAATCGTTTATTATCCAGAGACTAGCTCTATTCGTCTATAATTACTCGTTGTTCAAGATGGCCAGAAGGGTCTGTTCGTCAAACATGTTGGCCCCCAGCTGGAGGGCCTTAGCAAGAATCACCAACAGCTTGTCGGTGAAGTCGGGCTTTTTCCGCAACTCGTCAATGTCGTCGCTGTACTCGTTGGCAAAGTACTTGAGGTACTGCTGGTGGAGCTGGGCCTTGTCGAGCCGCAACTGCTCGGCAGCCTCCTCAGTGTCCTTGCCCAGCGGTGCTGGGGTCAATTTGACTTTGCGTATGTTGAGAATGGCCTTCTGTTCAGGGGTCTGCTCGGGGATCCCGTTGGACTGGGCCTTGATGTCGACATTAACCTCGATGGGAGCAGCCAGGGCTTCGAGCTCGGGTTCTTGGGTGAGCTGGGTCACTTTCGGGGTCTCGTCATCCGAGCTGTCGGAGTCCGACGAGAAGTCCTCGGTTCTTCTCTTCTTTCTTCTTGATCTACCGGGGGCCATCTTGAGTCGGTTTTGAGATGGGTGCGATGAGATAAGGTGTGGGGCTGTGTGCAGGGAGTCGTGGGGAGGGGGTTGAACAGGTGAAAAGTTGGTAGTAAAGCGGTGGAGTGACATGTGGCGGGCTGTATTGCTTGCATAAGTTTGATAGTTAAGCGATTTGGGCTTTTGTTCGGCATTCCGGCTGACTTTCCATAACGTTGTTTGCAACCCTAGTTTCCACACCAACCCAAGAGACAGTGTTCGGTGCTTTGAAAGTACGACATCGTTAGTGTTATGCTCACTAACTTACTTTTTATCACTGATTGATCTTTATTTACTTGTTTAAAAGGATTTGGAACGGTCATTTCATTCTTTTTGCACGAAGTGTGACGAGATGAGGTAGTGTAGAGACTATCAGGAACGACAACCCGGAAAGATACTTATCAAACAGAAGTAGTGACATAATTGCTTCAGTAATTTGGTTCTGCCCATTGAGTACCAGAGCCGTTGTAACACCAGTATTGCAATTAGCTCGCTACGGTGCCCAAGCACGACGTCATGAAGTGCCCAATCCAGGCAATTATTTATCCAGAATGATTGAGCAATGGCTTGACTGAATATAATTCTCCAGGGTCACGTAGGTTTGTGCTCCATCGTCATCAGAGACCTAAAGGGTGTCCATCAAAATGTGGAAAGGTCGCAAAGAGTCATAACGGTCAACCAAAACACAATTAGGGTGCTAAATTATTAAGTAAAGCAGGCCCTGGCATTTAACTATTTGTGTAACTACTGTAGCTCGGTTGCAAATTTACACCGGGGCCGTTTTCGTGCGGTTAGACTAAGCATTGGAAGGAATTCGTTATATAATCATAAGCCCGAGAGCGAGAAGGCTCGACAATGGGGCTAAAAGCGCCGCCCCTGCCTTGGAGCTGCTCGGGGCCGAGTCGCTGCCGAGTGATGTCAGTGAACTCTCAAGGGCGCTGGTGACGACAGCGCCAGACCCGCTAGTTTGCTGACTGTTCACAGCTCCCAACGAAGCGCTGACCGTGGAGAATGACACATCAGAGGAAGGCGGAGTCCCCGTTTCTTTCACCAGTTCCAGACTCATGCTGTCCATCAATCTGGCAAGCATGAGCATAGCCCCCCGTTCAGGCACATCCTCACCGTAATACTGGGTTACCGGCACTCCATTGTAAATTGCAACGTAGTCGACCGTTTTGACCAGAGCGGCAACGTCCAGTTGCCACTTGAGATACAGCAGGTAATGCTTTTTCGAATCGAACGAATCCATGGTTTTGGCTGGTTCGTGATCCGCGTCGGCGCCTTCCACAGCGGTTATGGGGATAGCTCCGTGGTATTTTTCAAACAACTTGCTGTACCTGGAGATGGAATCCTCTCGATTCATAGAGTACCCATAAATTACACGAGCGGCTACATCAGCATACTCATGAGGGGACAATGTGTAATGGAATACTCCATTTATTACAACGCCTGAGAAGCGGCTGCCCCGTAACAATCCTCCTGGGAATATCCACGATTCATTAGGTATCTCCCCTTTGAATCTCAGATAATACTCCGAGTATCCCTCGCTGTCACAAGGGTCAAAACCGTCACCGTCACAGAAATGCTCAGGTTCCACAGTGATGTAGAACTCTCCATTGCGCGCAGTTCCGAAATTGTCGTACCTGCTGTAAGTTCCATAGGGGACCGTTACCGTTAGGCCAAGGGGTTCGTAGTCGCCTTCCCAAGTGAAGTTTTCCACGTCATCATAGAAGTTTGCGGATACAGTTGCGACGGCACACGCAACCAACAAAGTCAGCTTAAGCATGCTCAAAATTTTGGCGCCCCACACTATTATATATCGTACGTTATTTTTCTAGTCGATGCGATGCGTATATACCTCGCCTAAAGTCGTATTTTTACGGTGTAGATCAACTGACCTAGATGAGTAGACTGGAGTCCATGCAAGACGAGACGCGATGGGTGTAGTTTTAACTCTCGAGATGAAAAGCAAAGAGCCGTATCATAAGGTGTGAATAGGTTGATTTGCTCATATGATGTGGTTTCCGCGACGTACTTATCTGTCACCACGCGCACTACCCTCTATCAGTAGAGGAACGTGAAGTTTAAACCTTACGATTCAATCGATAACGCCATGGTGGCAACAACTGGTACGTAAAACCACAAAATCGCTTACCAGAAGTGTACCGCTATAATTCGTGTAGCCGCTTATATTGCCATTGATTGTCGTAGGTGACGCCTTTGTGAACCTGTAGGATATCAAAGCCCCACTACCAATCACCCACTACCAGTTTCGAAGTGTACTAGCTGCTATCCAATGTCCTGACGGTCAAATCCCATTTCTCGAATACTCTGACTAACCTCCGGGCGTGCAATTTTTGGTATACTTTGTTAACCTGAGGCTGATTAGTTGTTTGCTTTATACATCTTTTGCATGGAGATTCCGTGAATTCTTTGGTCCCTACGATGTTTAGTATCCAAAAACTTGCCATGGGTAGTATGTTCGTACAGAGGGAAGTAGCGAATGTGAGGGCCAGAAAGCAGCGACCTACGGCATTGAGACAGCATTTGTCAATAAACCTTCCAACGCGTATGAGCGCCAATGTATATGAGTGAGCCTTTAAATTTGGCAATCTTACCCAGACTTCTAACACTTCGCACCCATCTTGTAGTTTGGCTAGTGTGCCGATCTGGGTGCGAGATTGGTGCACATTTCCTATTTGGGCCAAGTCGCAGGCCCCAGTGGAAACCTGATTGTTCCCACTAAAATATAGAGTCAAAACCATAACAATACGCCTAGGAAACCCTTCATCTCTTAACTACCCTCTCTGCCTTTCCATTTGCTTCTATCACCCACCTCACACGTACGCACTGGTCTTTCCCTACAATCGTCAACTACTCTGCCAACCACAAAGACTCTGCCATCCTGCACTACGATTACCAAACACCATAAATACACTGGTCCCCCCTCCAACCAGTTTTTTCTTCTCTATACCTCATCCAATCCGAACCAGGTCGAGCCGTCCCTGGTAGCAAGCGCGGGTGCCACCAATGCACCTCAGATAACCCGGATCTGGTGTCCACGCTGTATGTGGGCACTGCGTGATTGTTTGGAGGCCAGCCATCGAGCCTGGGTCGTGGGCAGGGCCGCTAGCACTTCGCTAGGGGGACTGCTCGGGCTGTGGCCCCCAGGAATCGTTGGCTTCGGAGTCTCGCTTGCACCCTGCAAGCCCG